>UELX01002658.1:0-29179 GCA_900480035.1 Eupelmus urozonus | reverse complement strand
ATTTTTGTCGTTGTACAAGTATGTCACAGCGTTACTATAAAATATAGTAATTTTTATTAAGACATTTTTCTCAGTGCGCGTAAAATATCTGAGAAAAATCATAGAATCGCAGTTTTAGGATTGAAGTGTAAAAAAAATTTTTGTTAAGGATTCAGCAAGATAAATAAGTTGAAATTTTTTAAGATCGAATGGTTAAACTGTTAAACATTACTAATTGTAAGAAAAAGAATTCATGAACATTAAACAATCATGTATAGGTATTAACTGGTTTTTAGTTCATAATAAGGGCTGAATTATTGTTGGAAATTTTTTTAGGTTGAAAATAATGTTTTTTTGCCGGATCGGTTTAGAGTGTGACTTTTCACTACACAGTTAAAAATTTGGACGAAATTGGACATAAAATTTATGTTAAAATTCGTACAGCTATACAAATTTTCTGTAGTTACTTCTCGCGCAGTTAATTTAATACATAAAATTGTTGTAAATAATTACACAATACCTACTCATGTTACCTTTCTCCCGTTATTTTCACAAATTTAAGTACACGAATAATTTGTACTTTTGACAGTGTAAGTTTGCGTATTTAACATAATATGTATTTATGTGTTCTATTAATTTACATTAAACACAAAATTTTTTACTGTGTATACTTAATTTTGCAATAAAAAAATTAAATGTATTAATATTTGTTCTGAGTTGTGCAATAAAATATCTATCTATCTATCTTCTTAAGAATAAAAATTGACAGACAAACGGCCACTGCTATACTCAAACATTCGATTTTAGTAATAACAAAACATTTCTTAAACAGAAATTTTAAATTTTAATTTTCTTCTCCAACAAATTCTACCTTCAGACACACCAAAATATTTATCAAAAATAATTTCCAACAAAAAGCCGAGCAACTCTGCAAACTATAAATTTCCGCTCGTTTCTCCCCGACCAAGCAAACTACACATAACTGGAGAAGAAGCGCAATATACCCAGCCCGAAAGAGCAAGAAAGAGAGAAGATGCAAATAAAGCTAAATAAATAAACGATAGTCGGCCCGCTCTCGGCGCGTATTGGACGAAGGTAGCGCAGCGGCAATTCCTTCGCTCTTGGCTCGTTTTCTCGCGCGAAGCCAACACTCCCTCTAGAAAGAGATGAGTCTCATTCGTATTCCAGACCTAATTCCGAAACGTACACACGGCGGCAGCGCAGAAATTAAATGCCGAATCCTCGGGATCCTTTTTATTTTTGTATACGCGCGCGTGCGAGAGAGTCTCAGAAATGAGGAGTATAAAGATAAGCGAGAGAAGAAGTGTGGAGGTCGCCGTTTGCGTGTATCTTAATTATTTTGGCTATTTCGCGAGCTTAAATGATATGGGAGAAGCATTTTTATGAACTGCTCGTTGCCAAAGGTTGAGATGATTGCGCGTCTGAATGGGTCTGGGGACTTGGGTCTGGAGAATTTGGGAAGTGGGGATTGTTAAACTTTCAAATGGATATATTTTTAGAAAATTTGAATAGTTTATGAGAAATTTATTGAATGAAAAGGCATTACTAGTTCATAATAATAAATTATGACAAAAATATTATTTTTTAAGTGAAAGGAATTTCAGACTTTTTTAAACTGTATAAATCAGAAAGTCTTTTAAGTCTTCGACAGACTTAAAATCACAACAAAATAAATGTTTTAAATATTTCTGAATTTCAGTTTTAAATGTTCTTCTCATATATGTTTTGTCATATCTTCCCTAGTAAAATATTAACTACTGTTTGCATACAATATCCTAAATTTTCTGTTCAGCGAGTAGAATATGTACCATGTTTTGCCCAGAAATCCTATCTACTGACGACCGTTTTCTGGACAGAATCTGCCCAGATTCTGTTGAAAGTAAAATAAAATTACAAGAGGATAATTCGTAATATTCTTTCAGACTTATTAACATCGTCTTTTAAAGATTTTATTTTAATTTGTTTAATATTTTTGATTCAGATATCCATCTAAATATTTGAAAATTTTGTATTGTTATTTAGGAATCGAAATTTGGAGTCTAGTTATGCTTATTTCTGTTTATTTACTTGTATTATTTGATAGTTGTAGAGAATTAAAATACTTACTAGTTCCTTTTACGCTTATTTACTCTTATTTACGCTTTTGTATCTCAATGTTGCAATTAAACTTACTAAAGAATATTAAAATATTAACTAGTTTAATTATGGCAAGTTATTAAGTATTGCATAGGTTCTAATTTCAATTCAGCCTCTCCGCCATTTAAGAGTTTTAATTATATCCGTTTCATGAAAATAATTTTTCGTTGAATTAAAACTACGAACACCTCGGTTCATCTTCTTTTCTCGCACTACTAGATTTTCTCAAAGCAAAATAAGGTTCTTTATCATGGCACATTGAAATTCTCTCATTTCGAAGTTAAGATCAAAAAATAAAATTACTAACGTTTTTCTTGTTACCTCCGCAATTGTCTTTCTGCTTCTATCTTCTATTAACGATAATGCTTTAGAAGCAGCGTGTTACTAGTAAGTCGGGCTATAAGAATTTTACAATCTTTTCTACCTTTAGGTTTACGGTTTTCCGAATACAAAAGAAGGCACTACATAGTTGAATACTTTTTGTTACGTATTGTTCAATTACACACAACTTTATTTCAGAATTAAATAATATGGTTTGTTTTTTTTTACATCTTATACATTCTTATGAATTACTATTTTATTCTTCAACAGCTTAATCTAAAAGCAATCAAAACATCTTGAAAAACTAGATTTTAATAAAATAATATCAATACTGAAACTCAATCGTATATATGGATAACCTTTAATAGCTATAATTTTCTAATAATCCTCTTATAATGATTAATCTCTCTCTCTCTCCCTCTCTCTCTCTCTCTCTCTCTCTCTCTCTCTCTCTCTCTCTCTCTCTCTTTATTTTTTAACGTTTTTGGATAAATCTCAAATTTTTAAATTAAGTAAAGATTGTTTTATTTACTTATAGAAGAAATTATAAGATCTTTTAGATGTTAAAATAGAAATGTTTAAAAAATATTGCATCTATGAAGATTTATAATATTTAGATAGACTTTACTTTAATTCTCGTTCTAGAATTGCAATCAAAAAGTTGCTCATCATAGTTGGCTCTGACTCAAAGTACTTTTAACATAGTATATAATTATGTAAAGCATTATAATAAAAAGCATGTTAAACGTCATAAATTTACGTATTATTATTATTTACTTGAAGTAATAATTTAATAAATTCCTTAGTTACTTTGTTACTTCGAATTCATTTCTACAAAGTTCAAGGACCGCTATTTGAGTTTAAACAACAAAAAATATTTTAAGTAAACCTGACTTCTTTCAAGGCTTTAAAATCTAATTAATTTTTAAAAACTTTTAAAAATTTTAATGCGCGTAGAAATAGCATTATGTAAATCAGTTACATGAGCGTTTTACCTGGCTTCAAGGTAAAACTATGTAACAAAATCAATTTATAGAATATTGTAAAGGTAAATTTGTAACGGACTAAAGCATAGTTTTTTTATCTAAAAAAATATTTTGTCCTATTTGTTACAAGTTTAACTTAAATCATTCGTTTCATCTTTTCCATTATTTACTATTTTTTAGTAAAACGACCCTTAAAGAATCCAATTTGTACTTAGAATAAACAAAATATGTATTGCAAAACGTCGATATGGGTCACATCACTTATTGATACATTAATCTTTGCAGATGTACAAGGACGTTTTCACTTATACGTTTATCATTATTTCAAGTGCAAAAACAAGTATTTGGATATCATTTTTCATTTCACAATCACCCAATTCCATAAATAATTTAACTCGCAAATATTCTTTATTCTGAAAATCAAAATGCCTAATATATACCTATTCTCTTGAAAAAAAGACACTAACGATGAAAAAACAGAAAACGTCCTAAAAGTAGATCATGCCCGAGGTCAACCGGGCCTCGTGCATTTAAAGCTCCGAAATCTCAGCACGCCCTTGCATTAGCAATGAGGTTGAAAATTATGTCAATCGAAAGCTCTTATCACATTCCATTTTCTCTGCGATTATTTCATAACCTTATATTCTGGTCCAACCATATTAACGTCTACCTATTTCATCATTTTCAACACTACTCTCTAGAGAAGTGATATATATAGTTTTAGTTCTATATTAAACTGTAAAATAAAATAATTACTAAATCAAACATTAACTTTAAATAAAATCAAGCTAGACCCTTTTCACATTGAACATTAAACGGAATTTCCATAATATCAAAAACGCAACCTATCAAAACCAAAACTAAAACTCAATCATTCAACTCTCCCACGCGCCCTTTTCATTCATCAACCAGCGATTGCAACAATCTTCTTAATTTGAAGAAACTAAGGAGCGCCGGCAAACATCTACAAACACTAGCGCCAATATTAAAAATCGATTACGCTCTCTACGCGTGACAATACGTGTCCTAATTTGCTCGTAGCGCAAAGTGAATCTACGTATTTGTTCGTTAGAGAATATGTAAGCGGGCTGATTTCGACGAGCGCGTAAAATAATTAACACGCGCGCCGGGCGCAGCCGGCGAAATTTATTGGCTGGCGCAGCAACGTTTTACAGCCACTTACTTTGCGCCGAGATATATTATATTTTTTACTCGATTAGCCGGAATTTGCCGTGGCAGCGTTCTCGGATGAGAAACGGGGGGACAGCGCTGTTGGGGAATATGGGAGAGGAGGAAAAATGTTGACGCGGATGTTTTTTTGGGTTCGGATTTAAATTTTGTTTGTGCTCGATTTTTATAGGGAATTTAAAAGGGTTTTCGGGTATTTAATAGAGCATTATTTATCGTTATTTTGTCAGTTATTATTAAAATAAATTGATCGTACTGCGTTTGAGCGTATTTTTTTAAGTCTTCTGGTTGTGTTTATATGAATAAGTAGAAAATGCCAAGAATGGTAAGACGAGTTTAATCGGATTCATAAGATTTTTTCAAAATTATTTCAGAAAGGTTTCAATTTTTACTAGTAATATTAGATTTTGAATAAAAATTATTTTCCATAAAACATACCCCTTTCTGACGACATTTTTTCAAAAGAAAAATGTACCTTTGTCTTGTATATAAATAGTCATTGTAATCAAATATTTACGATGCGCTTGTCATGTGATATTCTAAGTTGTATGAAGATGCTAATATTACAAAAGGATCTTGTTTTTTTTCCTAAGTGCCAAGAATAGACTTCCTTTTTTAGCTGAGGTATAACTATTAGAAATACTCGATCTTATTATAGTCAATGCTATAACAAGTACTTCTTGCAGATGTACTTTGATTATTTAAAAAAATGATTTGTTAAGAGAGTTAAAATTAATAAAATTACAATATGAATACTGATTCTAACTAAAAGCTTTTTTTTATCTTATATAATGTTCACAAAGTACCTTTTTTAATATAGAAAAAATAAAAAAGCAATTTTATAATTAAAATAAAAAAAGTTTTAAAAAAATAATAAACTTATCTACTACCAACAAACATCTTGCTACTACTAATACCATACTAATAAAATAACTTTTTACCACCACTCAACAACACATCCAATTTCTCTTCCTCATACCCAAAACCAACCATCTAAATCTTCCTTTCACCTCAAGAAAAAAAATAGCCTCACATCCATATACCCCCCCGCCTAAACCATTCGTACTCACCCTTCCCACTCGAACGCTAAACCCCCATATAAATGCGCATTCACAAACGGATCCTTCCCTCTCAGGCCTCGCGAAACAAAAGCAGCCGACTACTTTACATAACCCTTTAAAGGCAAAAGCGCCGAGAGCGCGCGTGTTGCTCGCATCGACGTGTTGCCTCTGTGGGCGCCTATAACGCAGCCTAACGTATTTATAACTCTCCGACGGACGTCACTTCAGGGCCGCCGCCGGTGCCGATAATATCAGCTGGTAGTCCAGCGTAACGGCCATTAATTGCGCGAGCAGGAAATGAAGCGCGGCCCCAAGCGCAAAAATTTGCCAGAGGCTTTCGCAATGCGAAATTCGTGAGGGAGGAGGAGAGGATAGATGCTTATTACTGTTTGCGGGGATGTTGGATGCTGGTGGGTGGGATGAAACGATGTTTTCGAGGAGTTTCTAGGATGTTTTGTTTAACCTTAGAGGAGGATTGCGCGTGGATTTGGATGAGTATTGACTTTTTGGTGACTTTCGGTTTTCGGCGGTGGAGTTGCATTTTTGGTTTAGAGTTTAAGGAAGATTTGAAGGGAACGAGATGAGATGAGAAGGCTGTAGAAATCAATAAGGAGTTACGTGAAAATCAATGTTGAACAGAAATGGATTTTTTTGTAATACTGAAGAATGCTTTGATTCATAAATTGCCGGTTAGTGAAAAATTTTGAGAAACTTGATAAATAAATATACTTTTTTTATTCTCCTATACAATTTAAGCACACACACACATACATACAATATTTCCTAATTTTTGAATTTACAATGCCTGAAATAAACAGTATGGATTGAAAAATTTTTAATAGTACATTTCGATACGAGGGCGGAAGTCGATTATTCAGCTACCGAGCAAAGCGTGGAAGAAAATTCGAGGGAGCTAAAGATCGACTTACGCCCTAGTGTCGAACCGTATTTTATTCCCCGCGAGAGCCAAAAAATTACGATCGAAGGAGTGATTTTGAGGTTAGAGTGGTATAAATAATATTTATAAAAATGTAATATGTTAAAGGCCCGTATCTCATCCACAGTTACAGATTTTTTTTATTAAAATTTATATGCACTTTTTTAACAAGTTTAGAACCAAGAAATAATAGTAAGATTAAAAATTACACAGAAAATAATATGAAAGATTACTTGCCGTCCAATTAACACGTATTGAATATTCTACTTGAAATAATGAGATAGAATAAAATGAAATTAATTATGTTATATAATATCTAATTTGAAAAGGCAGTTAAAATTCTGATTAAATACTTCTTTAGTTGTAATTTCACAGGACTGGTCAAAAGTTTAAATTACAAGGGAAATATAAACTAGAAACTAAAATTGATTTTCCATTACTTTTATTTTTATTTTTAAAGTAGAAAAAGGTAAAACTTAAACACGACTCAATATGTCTAGCTAAACTCGGACTGTAACTACTAGCGATGTCAGTAGCTGAATTCGCGGATTATTTCCTTTTATTTCCTTTTAACTATACATGAAATATTTTTTAAAGATTAATACCTAAATAAAATTTTCATATAAATTTGATTTAATTCAAATAAAAATGTTATATGTAGTTTGAAAAAATATTGATTTTAAATTCAATGCCTAATGCTACAATTATTCTTTAAAATTTTTATTTCTATTTAATGTAATGGTAATGTTAAAATTGAGCGACTGAATAATTGATTTAAGCGAAATACATTTGTTAACTACAGCTATTAATGTTAGATTAAATTTTAAGCGAACTAATCATTTGTAATTATAATGTAATTTAGTATTATATTTAACCAAATTAGTGAAATTCGAGAACGCATAGAAACGATATCTATTTCAAAATATGTTTAATTTAAATAAATGATAATTTATTTTAGAACAATATCATTTTCATCTTGAAGTGAAAAACAACTAATTTAATAGAGTACAAACAATAATTCAAATAAGAATAAAAATATCTTTCATGAACAAGCAAAAAATTATTCATACAATGCAAATAATTTATGTATTTTTAACAGCGTTATGAACAGAATACACTTTTCTACGTAGGTAAAGCATTCAGTAAGTGTTACGAAATAATTTATTTAAACTAACATACCTTAATCCCTATTCTGTACAGTAAGCATAAAATATAAATGAGTTTTGATGTTTATATTATTTTAGATTACGTTATTTATTCCTACGTCAACTGAAGCGCGAAGTGATTGGCATGGATCACGATTATTTCTAGACACAATAATTTAGTGGTAAATTATTTATAAATAATATATTTGACCTAAAATATATATCAGCATGAATACTTTGAGCAACCATTTATACTTTTTCTAAATATATTTAGAGATATTGATATAACATTATCTTTGAATTAAAATGATTCAATTTTGAAAAACGTTATGAGAATTGTTTTTAAAAAATCAAAAAAGAAAGAAACTACTTTGTCTTTTCGAAAATTCTAGCCTTGACTGTGATAGATCAATACAACTATTTTCTGATCATAAATACTTGACCTGGTTTTTCACCGTAGTTCGTCCATGTTTGATTGTTTTGTTCAGTACCTACAATTAGCTTGATATTTACTTAAGAAATAACACTTTCTAATTTCAACTTCTCTCACGAGAAATCAAGTTTACGAAAAACGAAAATTACATTTTCCCTAATTATAATACAGTTTTAGTTAGCAAAGCATCTAATTAATCTAAGCAGTCCTTCATTTTTGAAACGAAATATTCGCATCACTAATTTCCGAAATCCAATAGCAACATTATCCTCTCACTAATCCAAGTTGACTATACTCCAAAAATCAAACCCTCCTTCCTCCTCGTAAATATTTTTAATACAAAAATTCTCATCCCGTCCTCGCTGTCTAATACATTTCACTAGAACGGCCAGAACGCCCTCACAGCCGCAAGAAAAAAGCAGCTACTGCCTTTCTCCCTTTAAAGAAACGAGCGGGCGGACGTCAACTAGGAAGGGCCCTAATAAATCCGCCGAAAAAATTCCTTTCTCTCTCTTTTCTTTATTTTCTCGGCGTCCCGAAAACGACTTTCCCCCGCGCAAATCCAAACTTCGCTGAGGCAGGCGCGCCTCGTACATGGCAACACACTTCAACCTGGCGCGTTTCAGATGAAAATGAAAAAAAAAGTCGGAACACGAAATATGAGAAGGGTGATGTAGTAAAGAGTCGCGAGGTTCGTAATTGAGCTGTACATGTATACAGAGCGCAGCGTCGAAATTACGAAGGCGGACGTCCACTATGCGTTTCGTTGACGTTTATATCGCCCGGAACTGGGAAACTACGGATTCCAGTGTAATTAAAAGCGCACGGTACTTTTTGAAACATTGAGTTGGCGGTCTCACCTTTTCGGGGCTGACTAAATTAAAATTGACGTGTACCTAATCAATCGGGGTCGATCCCTAATTACCGAGATTAAAAATTACCCGCTTATACACAGCCAAAATAAATAATTTCTTTCGCGACTAAAAAAAACTAAATTAATCGACTGCGCCTTAAAATAACTACACCCCGCATCATTAGAACGATACATCCCCTGAATAAAAGAAGCAGCCACTATTACATCGCGCTGAAAAGCCTTCGCTCTGAATTCCCAACTCACGCAAATTACATACACGCCTATCGAGTCCTGCGAGCGCCACTTGAAAATAAGCCGCCGGTAAAAATAAGCCCACATCGACGAAATACACATAAATATTAATACAAAGCGAGAACTTACGTGTCTGTGTGCGTGCACGTCGTCGGCAGAGCCTTGTGATCTTCTCGGCCGTGTGTGTGTATGTGTGCGGGGCTGAGGCGGCGGCGGCGCAAGGACCAAGGACCTTGAGGGCTGATTTCTCTCCACATGCGACGACGACGCGTGGGCGGCGAGGGCTCACCCCGTGTGTATTTCTTCAGACGTCACTCTCACACGCACACAATATACATATATATATATATATATATATAGATGATCGCGCTGCCGCCTGCTCGAGGACGAAACGGAACGGACGAGCGAGACGGACGCGCACTCTTCTTCTTCTTCTTCTTCTTCAGACGACTCTCTTCTTTCTCTCTCTCACCTAGATTTCGTATCTACCTGCATGTGTATACTCCGCTGCTGCGAGATGGCTAACCAGGCACTGTGTATGTACGTAGGATGCGCGCGCGGGCGCTGGGCTCCGTGTGTGTGTGTATATATATCAAACGACGAGGGGGTAGAACGAAAGGGTTAATGTGCGACGTGCGGCCACTTTAAAGAGGAAGAAGAAACGGTCCTTCCCTCCTTTTTTTTCTCTCTCCTTCGGGCTCAGCTTGTTTTGCCTTCCTTTCTTTATTCCGGCCCTCTAGATCCGCGGGCAGCCAGCACAGCACGGTCACACAGAGAGAGAGACACACACACACACAGAGAGAGACACAGGCACACACACACAGACTCGCACACAGGCACACACAGAGCGAGAGAGACACACGGATAGACTGAGAGAGCTTGCGCGCCGAGCGGAAGTAGACACAGACGGAGCCGAGCGACTGTGCGCGTGCTGCCGCGCGAGGTGGGGTGCTTTTTCGCAACCACTCGCTCTCTCTTTCTCTCTGTTCGCGCGCGCTCACATGTAGGAGACTGGCGCGCGCGCGCTCGTATGTATCTGGGAGACAGAGAGAAACACGAAGACACAGACACACACTCACGGAGAAAGATATAGACTGGCAGGATATGCGCTTGTGTGTATACGCGTTGCAGTACTCTTGCACTGGTCGTTGCTCGCTCCCTCTCTTCCCACTCTTTGTGTGTGTGTGTGTATATATAGCGAGTAAGCGCGAGAGAGAGAGAGCTCTTATATGCCGACTATTGCTGCTGCAGCGCCAGGCGTCGCGTGATGCATCCTGCCCGCCCGATGATCCCCCTCCTCTCTTTCTCTCTCTCTCTTCCTCTTTCTTTCCGCGAAAGCGCGCACAACACCGTAAAGACCGAGGAAAATCAAGCGCTGTTGCACCTTTCCCTCCTGCGGCTGCCGTCGACTTGCTCCCACCGATCGATCCTCACTCTCTCTCTCTCTCTCTCACTCTCCGTCTACACGTCTAGCTCCAGCAGCGTCTCCTCGACGGCGACATATCGGCGACCGATCGAATCTCCACTCTCTCTCTCTCTACCCTCTCTCTCGTCAACGGGCGTCACTTGCGTCGTTTCATCCGGAAACGCAACGAAGAGCGCGCCTGGCCGACGCTTGGCATGCACCACTTGCAGGGATAGAGAGACAACAGCCGAGCGCGCAAGGATCTCTCTCACTCACTGGCGATGATCGGAGCCGAAGGTGCGAGAAGGCCCCCACCTATCGTCGCCGCGCGCCCGACGGCTGCTTTCGCTGCCTCGTCATTTTCACTCTCTCTCTTTTTTTTCTTCTTCTCGGTCTGGTAGAGCTGTGGGAGAGCCTAGGGAGGCAGGGCTCCCCTAAACGAACGTGTAGTGGATGAACAGGGCGTAGAACGCGCTCTGCGACAGCATTTTTCCTGTAATCCGCGCGCGCGCTCCGCGCATGTGTCTCTCTCTCCTATCTCTTTCTCGCGCGCACGGTGTATATATCCTCTCGCTCCCTCACTGCGGAGCCAGCAGTCCCATCGTCGCACCAAAGCACACTTTTCCTCGACTTTCTCCTTTTTTTTTTTCAAATTTATTAATTAATTTTTCTTTTTGTAAAAATTCTCTCTCGGCGCTCGAGGGAGCTCCTCGGCGAGGGGGGGCACTACTCGTCGGGCGGCGCTGTCTGGCCAGTCCCGTCCGTGACCACTGCCAGCATCTTCTAGCGCGCTCGCTGCTGCTGCTGCTGCTCTGTCTCTCTGCCTGGACGGGGGTGGGGGGATAGGAGAAACTGCCGAGATGGTAGAGCCCCACTGACACACTACTGCTGCTCCGCTCTCTCACTGCCGCTCTCTCCTCGCGCGCGCGCGCACGACACCCTTCTTCTTCACCCTACGCACACACACACACACTCCCACCCTCTGAAAGTGTGTATACGCTACGTTGCGGCGCGCTCTATGTCCGTAGCGGAGCTGCGCGCGTCGTCTATGGGGGTGAGAGAGCTTCTCTCTCTCTCTCCTCGTGCGGCGACGCGCTGGCCACAAGGAGAAGGGGCTGCTTCCCTCTCGCTCTCAACCCCCCCCCCGACTCGCACTCTTGACGTTCGTGACTCTAGGTCGGCCCTCCTCTATGTTTTTCAGCGTCTCTGTGTGTCTGGCGGCGCAGTAGTTCTCTCGCTCTGGCTAGAGTAGCCACCGCCTGGCGAGTGCAAATGCGAGAGAGAGGCCGGATGCGGAGAGAACCACGCGAGGGGAGGTTGACTCCCACACAGACTCACGCTCACCTATACGTATACGCGTATAGAAGAGCGCGCTCTGGGGCTAGCCGAGCGCGCAAGCGCCAGCAACGCGGCGGCCTTTCTCCTTCTCTCTCTTCCCACGAGTCAAACGCCCTTTCCCACCTCTCTATCTCTCTCGCTATACAAGCGGCGAGTTTCGAAAATCCAGGCGTATTAGCCAAGCTCGCTGTATATTCGGCCGCGTCTACGTGCGTGTCCAGCCCCATAGCTTTGGGCTTTAGAGGGATGTGTATAAGGGACAGGACACGCACTGGCCAGCGCTCTGCCAAACGGGAACCGAAAAAGTAGGACAGCGGGCTACTGCGCTGATGTATGCCGCGTCTCTCTCTTGGTGGCTCTCTGGCGCATACCGCGAGGCTGGATCAGACGAGAGGACGATCGGGTATTGATGCGCCCTTTATTAGAGGGGCTTGATTAAGGGGCTAACTAACGCGAGTGTGAAGGATGATTTATGATTTTTTTTGGTTGAGGGACGGTGACGGTTTTGTAGAAGGCAGAGGTCGATTTAGTTCTCTTTGTTGGGCGACACGAGGAGGAAGGATTTTTGGGGGTGTGTATGATAAGGTTTTGCTTGCTTTGGGGCACGGGGATTTTTCCGGTTAGTAATTTATGCTTCCTAGCTGTGGCGTGAGTGTAAACGTAGGAGAGTAGGCCGGAATATTGAAATTGCAAGGGTAGAGGCAGTTTTTTGGGTATTGTCTCAATGCCGGCTGATGAATATTTATGGGCACGGGTGCGTGTGTGTGTCGCTGGCTGATATGACTTTTTTAGGCCTGGGAACGTTAAGGATGACGTTGCGATTAGGTTGGTAATTTGGTGCAATTGTTTGATTATTTTTATTGTTAAAAACAAGAGGAAAAGATTCGAGTCATTAGGAATATTGCAGTTTTATTACGTGGTAAAAGTAAATGTACGGTTAAATCTTAATATCCTGATACTGCTTCCTTCTTGGGGTGGCGGGAATTTAGATGGCGATGTATGTATGGCTAATAAAAGAGAGGGGATTCGAAGAAATTAATCGAATAAATAGTTATTCACGAGAATACCTTGTTACAAATAAACTGCTTCAGATCGAAAGTTGATAATAATTGCATCATAAATAATTGGATTTTACGATACAATTTAATAAAAAAAATATGAAGATAAACTAATTTTTTCCTATGCTAAAGTTTATTTTTCTTCATAATTTTGTTAACTTTGTTACTTAAAGCCCAAAGAAACTTGAACAATGTAAAAACTTTAGAATATTTCATTTCGTTACGTGTATATTAACAGCAATATAATAACTTTAAAACAAATAAGTCTAAAAAGATACTTTTAATTCGAGTTCAAGCCTTTATATATCGTAAAACTATACTCTCTAAAAAATTATAAAAACTTTATAAAAATTAGTAAATCTTTTTCCACTCCTTTAATCAATCTTCTCATCAGCTTCCCTCAGCAATCACAAGTTTAATTAACAAATCCATCTCCTTTCATAAACCTTAAAAAATAAATTCCTCCTTTCGCCCCTGATTTCACGTACACGCGTTTTAATTACAAACTCGTTTGATCCAACCCCGACCTCCGCTCTATCTCATCCAACTTAATTACTATGTAAGCCAGAAGCCGAATTTCAACAGATGTAGATGGACGGCTAATGTATAAATTATACCTTTACGCTCGCATCTGTATTCGGGCAGTAGAAAAGGTACCGGGTCCGGTCAGACGCCCAATGAACTCTCATAAATCTCAAACATACTCGCCTGTAGTCACAGTACGTACAGCGAAAATGGTTTATTTCGTTTCTTGGGATGAGTTTCGAGCTATATTTATGCGACGTAAAAACTTTTTTTTTTTTAACGTTATGACGAATTTTTTTACTCGAAGGAGGCAAACACATTTTTTCAATGTGTTTTGTATACGCCCTTTGACCGTAAAGGTTAAGGGATGAAGTGAATTACTCTGGCGGCTGCCGTAAAATTAAGGCTTTTGGCACAATTTGTCTGGAACTGTTGTTTTAAAATTAGCTTAGGGCTGCGAAGGATTAGGTGTATAAGTGGATCAAAGCTAATCGCTCAGTATTAACTACGTAAAGTACTGATTAATTAAGAAGAATTCAAGTTTTTCCGAAGATCGGCAACTGAATTTTCCCGCAGGTTTTTCCTTTTTATTTTTACTGCAAATTACAAAGCTGCTCGATATATAAATATAAATAATGAAAGTTTATAATTTATTCCAAAGGTTGAACTAAAAAATTGTTCGGAAGGTTTCTTTACACGGCTCGAAGATGCCAGCCGGTCAATAATTCACGCTAAAGTTTCAAAGAAATATAAAGATGAATATTAATAATAAATAACGACTTAAGGCGACTCGTTCATATAAACACGCGAGAATTTTCTTCAATCTTTAACTAATACCGCTAGTTTCGCAATTAATCACAATTAATTCTAACAATGCCAGTGCAAAATTATTGATAGAAACAAAAAATTTCCCAAAAAGCTCGCTCTTAAAGCTGCACGATAGAAAGACGCTACGTGGCGCGCGTGGAAGGCACTAATTTTAATAAGCCCGTGGAAAGAAAAAAAAATCAATCTTTTAGGGTCATTTACAAATCGATACCGTAATCACGCTAAACGCTCGGCTTACAAATCCATTTAAGATATTCAGATATATACCCAGCCTTCACGAAACGCGCTCACAGAAACAGCTTTCCGCGCGATAAGACAGCCAACTCACAAAAGGAAAACTACAACGAAAACTAAAATCACGTAAAAGAATAAAGTCAAATCAATCCAGCTCGCTCGCGCGATAATCACCTAGATCCTAAGCAAAGTCAAGCGAACCCTCCACTGGATCTTACACCGCGTCCTAATTGAAAGTAGCCCGCTCGATGCCCAATCTGGCTTCTACACACCGTCCGGCTGCGGGGAAAATCACGCAGGCCGGAAACGGCAATCTTAGCCGCGCGCTCTAAATTTGGAGCTGCCTCGCTCGCCCAAGAAATCAGCGAGTCGATCATCCGCGGCCATAAAAATTTCATCCCCCGCTCTCTCTCTCTCTCTCCTGAATTATTCACCCCCCCCCCTCCGCTTCTATATATCGATTCGACGATCGCGCATGCGCTTTTCTAAGAAACCATGCGCTTATGCATAACAGTCGAAATGGGAAAAATCAAAAAGAAAGATCGAGCCGTGAAAGTATAAGAAAAAACCGCTCGCTCTTTCTCTCTCAGCGGGGTTAAGTAGTATAAGTCGGGTATAATACGGCGCGCGCGGATGGCTCCGTTCTCAGGCGCTGCGCGCGCGATCAATGAAAGTACAGCCCCCGTTGCTCCTGCTACCCTCCTCCCCCACTCTCTCTACCTCTCTACCTACGCTCCCCCCTTAAAGCTCCTTTCTCGAGTCGCCGCATTCGCGGGCTGGGATATTCTGCATCTCTCCGCGGCCATCCCCACACTGTATATATACAGCCACAGCTAACGGCGCGGGAGGGGAGAGTGTAGAGTCGCCGCCGACGCGGTACCACACGGCGCCACTCTTGTGTGTATATAGAGGCGAGCTGGCTCTGTCTTCACCTGAAAACGCGGCTCGGTCGCCACGCCGGCGCACCAGATCCGTACTGGCTGTATTATGTGTGTTATGAGAGTGTGGATAGATATAGGTGTGCAGTTTTGGAAGCGCGAGAGCTGACGGAAGAGGTATGCGTGTGCGCGCACGTGCGATGATTTGGTATGCGAGAGAGGGAGGGGGTAGTTGTAGAGTGGCGGGAGGCTGGTTTAATGGGTTTGAGGAACTCGTTTGCACGTATAGTTTTTTAATTAGGCATAGAGGTGGGATGGATTTGTGCATGGAGGCTGGTTAGGCGGGATCGTTTTAGCTTGAGTAAATAGAGCTGGCGTTGCCACCTGCTGTTTTAACGGGAGGAATAGATTAGTTTTAGTCTATTGGCCGGTTGGTAGCGCGAT
Organism: Eupelmus urozonus; assembly: GCA_900480035.1. NCBI lineage: Eukaryota > Metazoa > Arthropoda > Insecta > Hymenoptera > Eupelmidae > Eupelmus > Eupelmus urozonus. The sequence continues at coordinate 13,157 of UELX01002658.1, read as the reverse complement.
TAAGTCTGTGTTTATGCTAAATTTAGGTACCTTTTTGTTTTAATTTTGAGATTGTTTGTGCTTGGATTATTTACGGTAAGGAGGAAATGAGATTTTTAAAGCTCTTACCGTTGAGAATTGCAATGGTCATAACACTTGAGTGACAGTTGTAAGTTATTTATTTAAGAATCGTATAGAAAAAATAAAATATAATCTAATAATAAACTAGAGGGTACTATCGACTTTGCGCTGCTGCTTCTTTCCTTGCCGCATCTTGTAAAAGTTGTGTGTCAACCTCGTCACCAGGTAACTGAACATATCTGACTACGGATCCTCTTATGAAACAATTTTTAACAGATAGCTGAAAATAGTATAAAATTATTATTATAGCTTCTACTGTAATTTATATTATCAAAATATGTTTATTGGTTACATACCATATGAGGATATTTATCTGGATCTGTCACACTTATATCTGTGAGTTTGATATTTAAATACTGATCTACCGAATGTAATGTCCCGCATATACTAAAAGAAAAAAATTATTATGGGTCATTATAAGGCATTGCAATGGTAAACAAGACAAATATCTTATTTTTACATCTAACAATCAAATAAAAGAAGAAATTATTATTTATGTATGTAAACATTACCTGAGGTCATTTTTCAGCTCGACAACCACGTCCTTACCCACCAAAGACTTGAAAAACGAATAGAATAACTGCAAAAAACAATGTTAATATACAACAATGACAGAGAAAAACAATTCTATCACCCTAACTTATAGGTTATAAAACCGTCAAAGCTTCGCTTTCACGTAAATTACCTCAAACAAACTACAACACTCACCATGATTGAATCAAGAAAAAGTCCAACGAAAATTCTAGAAAAGCGATATCTGCATCAAAGACTTTCTTTGACAAAGCCAACAAAAAGCCGGATCAGACTTTCACAACCAGAAAACCGCGCAGCACAGTGTTTTCAGTCATATTCATGCCTCGAATTTTCGTCCCGCAGGTTGGCATTCGAACCTTGGCGCATGACTGTTGCCAACCTTGGCACAACAAAAATATGCAGAAATACTCTGAATTCTTGGCGACGGTGGCGCCCAAAGGCATTGAAGTATATCTATATTGTTATAAAATATAGATATATTACCATTGCTCCAAAGCGAAGCTTACAAATCTGACCATCAGACTAAGCAAAGGTTAGTTCGTAAACGACCTTTTACCTTGCTCGCTGCCGGCAGTTGGCGGGAAGACTTCGGCGAGGCGTTGTTTTTGTTACTCCGGATCTAAGCCAACTTTTACGATGCACGCGTTTTTGAAAACTGGAAAATTGGGTCCCGGAGAGGCAAAGAAGCCGACGACGTCGAAGGGGAAAGAGAGCACACCGAGAGTTAAAGCTACGCCTTGGGTTGAAAAATAGTAAGTAAAGTAACCTCACTTTGATTCTTTGCAAATTTCATTTTATTTCGTTTATATCTCAATCGAGTAACGAACAATACAATATTTTCTTATTCAAAGTTCTATTGCGTGTCAACGTTGTAGTCAAGTATACGCTTCTGTTGAAAAACGTCTTCAGGATTTAAAAATTCGTGATGTTAGTTGTCTTTTTACAGTGTTTGTAGAAATTTAAAACATAATCTCATATAAATCGTACTCGCAAATAATCGTACATTCACATGATCGATCGTAGAAGTACAAAATCATTTATAAAAATGTAGCTTAAACAAACGGAAGAAAAATGTAGAAAAATAGAGTTTTGACTTTCTCATATTTTTATTTGAAAAATTAACTGGCTATTTTTATTATTTTGATTAATTAATAGCTTTGCTTTATCAAACCCCCAGTCGGCCTAAAACAGTTGACGATGTCGTTGAACAAGGAGAAGTGGTTGAAGTATTGCGACAAAGCTTGTCCGGAAAAGACTTTCCAAATCTTTTATTATATGGACCACCAGGTACAGGTAAAACAAGTACAATATTAGCTGCAGCTAGACAACTTTTTGGAAACATGTTCAAAGAAAGAATATTAGAACTCAATGCATCCGATGAAAGAGGAATTCAAGTTGTCAGAGATAAAGTCAAGTCTTTTGCTCAACTGACAGCTGGCAATACCAGATCAGAGTAATAATTTTGTTTTTTTTTAATAACAATATTTGTTTTATTTTTTTTAATACAATTGCCAATGATGTACAAGTAAAAGGTCTGAGATTTACAGGGAATGTATCAAAAATTTTGAGAAATAGCATGCAACTGGTGGGAGTATCAGGAGCTTTGTTTAAAATTTTTGAAGTTCTTATCATCTATCAGATATAAAAGTGCTCTTTTAATAAAATCAAAACATTTTAAGAATAATGATTTTTGTTAATTTGAAAGAGCAAACATCAAAAAATTACTTTGTATGTTAAATATCCAAAATTTTCATGTAGAAAAGTTAATTAGTTTATTATATAAATTAGTTTTAAAAATTCTAGTTTATGTTTTAATTCTTTTTAATTTTCATACAATGTTGTTTTAGAAACTACAAAGTAATTTTTTTTTTTTATAATTGCACAGCTATTTTGAGAAATTTGATATAATTCTAGTGAATCACATGATAAAAAATTAAACTGAGGCAATAAAAATAAAAAAAATAAAAATAAGAAACATATACTTTATTTAAAGTTATTGACCAAGTATAAACTTATTTCAGTGGTAAACCTTGTCCACCTTTCAAAATAATTATTCTTGATGAAGCAGACAGTATGACAAGTGCAGCTCAATCAGCTCTAAGAAGAACAATGGAAAAAGAATCTAACACAACAAGATTTTGCCTTATTTGTAACTACGTTTCTAGAATAATAGAGCCTTTAACGTCTCGATGTACAAAGTTCAGGTTTAAACCACTTGGAGAGGAGAAAATTATTGAAAGGTTAGAGTACATATGTGGCCAAGAAGATTTAAAAGCCGAAAAAGGTGTACTTAAAACTGTTGTTGATGCATCAGGAGGAGATTTGCGAAGAGCTATAACTTGTTTACAATCAGTTACAAGGCTTAAGGGAAAAGGAGTTGAAGTAAGCATTGAAGATGTCCTAGAAGTTACTGGTGTAAGTAATACTTTATAGTTTTAGTATCAATATAATAGAAATTTTTATAATTTTATTTCTTTATAATTTAAGTCAAAGAATAATTCTTTTTTTATTTTTATAAAGGTTATTCCAACAAAATGGCTGGATGATTTATTAAAAGTATGTGAAACAAAAAATTATAATGAAGTTGAAGCCTATGTCGATAAATTCATGCTAGAAGCTTATTCAGCAAGTCAGGTACAAGTCAATGCATTTAGTCTTAAAAGCTTAAGAAAAGAAAAGTACTGATTCTCTTTTTTCTCTAGGTCGTAGATCAGTTGAACGATATTGTTATTTATTCAAATACTCTTAATGATAAGCAGAAAGCCTTTATTGGGGAAAAACTTGGGGTAAGATAAATAATTGTATTCAAATTAAAGTTCATGTGATCTAATTATTATAAAATCATCAATTTACTTCAAATTAATTTAGGAATGCAGCTATAGATTGCTGGAAGGAGGAAGTGAATATGTACAGTTCATGAGTCTTTGCTGCGGCATTATGCAGGCATATGAAATACGATGATTGCGCGGCGTTAATTTTCATAGTTTTAAAAACAATACTTTTACAGTGATTCATTCGATCATATTGATCATTGTTCCTCGATACTCATACAAGTTGCAAAAAAAATTTTGTGCATGTGAAAACTTTGGCACAACCAATACATCATGAGCTTAAACGATCTCTCGCTTTACCTGTTTTAATTTATTTTTGTATTATTATCCGATTAAATTAGCTAATTAAATCTTAAAAAATCATAACATTTTGTCGTAGGATATTTATTGTATAATCTAAGTCCAACGACATTTTTTCCATAAAATTACAGCTCATGCGTAATCGTTCACGGATACACAATGATCGTCAGTTTTTGTACCACCATAAATCGCGAGACAAGAGAAAAAGTGTGAGAAAAAAATCATAGTTTAAAAATATAATGTACAGCGTAAAAATTATTTAAGAATAAAACATTTACAGTCGAAGCCCTGTTCCACACCAAGTACTTAAACTCGTTTGTGTAAATTAAAAACTAACTAAAGTTCTCTCTTTCGCTCTTAATTTAATCTTACGTCTCGAATAGATCAGCAATGATTTATCTTTTTGTGTTAATTATCCACAACTTCGCAAAAAATTGAAAATCTTGTCTCGATAAAATACTTCAACATTTACATTCACAATATTCTCGGCTTATCTTTTTTTTTTCTAAAACACGTGTCCTTTTTATAGTAATTATGCGTCCGTTCACAAAAGAAGGCGCTGAACACACAGCCACACACACTATTTTTGTTTGCTTTCGTCAGCGAAGTACACTTAGTAAGGCGGCGGTTGATGCTGATAAGGATGCTGCGGGGCCTGGTTAAGATTTCGCTGAAGGTGAGCAACCAACTGTGGAGTTGCCTGCTGACCGGCGTTGCCCGCCTGCTGCTGGGCTTGCTGCTGCTGTTGTTGTTGAGCCTGCTGTTGCTGCTGCTGTTGTTGCATCGCCATTAGCTGTCTCATGCGCTGCTGAGTCAATGTCATTTGCTAAAAATATGAAAATTATTTTGTTAAATTAGAATTAAACGACGTATGAGTATCGAAGTATTTATGATCATCATTACAATATCGAAAACTTTTTTAATCGTGTTTATTCAAATAAGTTTTTTGTATGTATAAGAATAATGTTTTTTTATATTTTGTACTTTAGAAAATAAGCTTTATAATTTAAGATGTTAATAAAAAAATTATTTATTTACAAAAAATTTAAAACTGTTACCTCATTTTTTGAAAACATATCCTATACTTGCTTTATAAGAGTAAAATCTAAATTTTTGTTGAAAAAATTTAATTCCCACTATTTTAAAAAATAAGTAACAACTCACCGATTGCATGTGTTGATTCGGTTGAAGACCAACATTAGCTTGCCCAACGCCACCAACATTGACTGCGCCAGGTTTACCACCAGCTTGCCGATATGGGGGTGCTGGCTGATTTTGTACTCCACCACCCATTGGACCCATAGTATTCATAGTCACATTTGGTGCCTGCTGAAAAAGAAAGCAAATTGAAAATATTTTATGTAAACAACTTTTATCATTTGAATTGTAAAAAATAATTCGAAATTAATAGTGTAATGATAGCACACCTGCATATAAGGCGGCCTCGCAGCACCTGGCTGCATTCTCTGCTGCTGCATGTACTCCTGATTTCGCTGTGCGCCCATCATCTGCTGCTGGCTCTGGGCATTCAGCATTTGCTGCTGATTCTGAGCGCCCATCATCTGCTGTTGATTCGTGAACATATTCTGCTGCTGAGCCATCAAACCAGGCTGCTGTTGTTGCTGTTGCTGAGGTATCATTTGTTGCCCGCCATATCCAGCATAGTTTTGATTCATGCCTATGTTGAGAAAAAAACATAATTTTCTGTTTAACTGTATAACTCGAATTTGAAGATAGAGTAAAATTGAATACTGCTTTTAAAATGAAAACTAGACGTATTTAATCTAAATTTTAGTTTTTTGTAATCAATATAGTCCAAATAATACATAAAAGCGATTAAATAAAATCGACAATCACCTTGCTGCAGACCAGCGTACATTCCCTGTTGCTGCTGCTGTTGCTGCTGCTGTTGTTGCGGCGGAAACAGGCCCTGCTGAGGCTGCATGCCGGGTGGCGCACCGTGCTGTTGACCATGCGCGGCCCTGAGCTGCTGCCTGATGAACTGATTTCTCTGCATGCCCTGGAAAGCCGCCGGACCAGCGACGTTGGGTGGTGCCGCGTTCGGCGGTGGGACTTGCTGCTGGGGTTGCGGTTGTTGTTGCGCCCCCATGAATTGGTTCGACTGTGGCAGTCGCTGCCTGAGCATGTTGGTAAGGGCTTGTTTCGACTGGGACTGGTTGAGTGCCAGGCCAGGTCTGTCGTAGCGAGGACCGCCCACCTGCGTGGGTGCCATTTGTTGACCGTAAGGGGCATACTGCTGGGGTGCAGCCGGGTGAGGCGCCTGCTGATTGGGATACCACTGCTGGGGTTGCTGCTGCTGAGGTTGAGGCTGTTGAGGTTGTTGCTGGGGCTGAGGTGGTTGGTTCGGGAACATGCCTGGTTGCTGAGGCATCTGGCCTTGCTGAGCGCCGTAGGCCATCTGTTGCATCGGCGTCGGACCTTGCTGTTGCTAATAATTAAATCGAATTTAATGGGTACAGCAGTTAAAAAAACGTTATACTTGATTCAAGTAAATATAGTAAAGTTAGTAAATAATGTAATAAAATAAATAGAAAAATGGAAAAATTCTATATCATTTCGTCACAATGAATAATGAATTTATGAAAACAAAGTATTAAATGCCATAAAATAAATTTAAATAATTACAATAATATATAATAAAAATAAAAAAAAAAACAATGAAATTTCGAATAATTAAATAAATATTAAATAAAAATTTAAAAAACCAACCGGTATTTGTTGTGGTTGCATAGGATTCGTCGGTGTTGCAGTCTTGTTCCTCCGATGCCTCTTAGTCTTGAGCGCCTTGCCCTTGCCAACGCCACCCATGCCCATCATTCTGCCCGGTGAGTCTATGCTCATCGGCGTGTCTGCCTTACCGGGCTCCAACTCTTTTTTATCGGGCTCGAGATCTTCGGGAGGCAGCGGTGGAGGTTCCAAGTAGTGCGAAGCCGGCCTTATTTGGCTGTGAGTGTGGTAGCGTAGTAACTTATGGGCATTCTGGTAAGTAAGAGGCTTGCGCTCGAGACGGACCGCACGGAACCAGGCCCACGATAGAGGTGCCGGATTCTTGTGGCCCTCGAGTAGCTCCCAAGCCGAGACTCGTTGCGCATTGTATACTTGCAAGCCCTGTTAGAGTGACAAGCATTAAAAGGCTGTTTCACGAGAGTATTAAGTAAGAAAGTATATTAGTTTTACGTACCTGCTTTTTGTCAATACTGTTAAAACCGGCAATTTTATTGCCCTTGGTGTCCGTGATACAACCGACCTGCTCACACGTTATGACTTCCATTGTCACCTTCGGTAGCGGAAGCAGCTGTCTCACGAACTGTATGCTCTGATTGTTCCGGTCGCCTAATTCCTTCTTCAGCTTCTTCATAAGGTTCTGATAGTACTTTTTGTTTTCGTCTTTCTCGCTCTGCGAGTCCGAGACCAAAGTGGAATGTATGAGGGTGGCCAGCATGTCAATCACCGTCGTAAACAATTCTGCGTTGTTATTCAGATCGATTACCCCGTAACTGACGAGCTGCACCAACAACATCGCCCAGTCATTGGTCACGGTAATGTTTCGTTGAATTGTGTCGAAAACACCGCCTACGAGGCTGAAGCGCAACTGTAGCGCGTCTTGAAGATCGTCGCTGCCGATGTTCTTCTCTTCCTTGCTCGATGTGCAGAACTGCGATAACTGAGAATGTAAAGAAGTTAACAGACCTTCCCTCTGGTCATCTTGTCCCTTTAAACATGTCAATACGAGTGAAAGGAATGGCTGATGGTTAAACATTGACGGTGACTTGGATCTTCTTTCCCTGCCTGCAGCTTTCGACCAGTTGCCCGATTCAAGTACCTGACCGGCCACTTTTAGTACTCTACCTTGAACAGCACTAGGCAGCTTCGATACTAGAGGTGCCACTAGCCAAATGGAGTCTGACCTCTTTTCAGTTTTACCTGATGTGTTATTAAGCTGGAATACATCGATAGCTGCCTTAGCTACAGTATCCAGCCATTGGGATAGATCAGTCGAGTTCGGTCCGAATTGTTTGTACATAAGCTGGAGATCTAGCCAAGACATACGCAGACTCCACTGTTCAAGGTTCTCTAGGATATTTGTTATGTGAGTTTTCTGGTCCAGGAAGGCATCGGGTGATGTATCTGGATAGCAAATCATGTGCAGTAGTCTTTGTGCCTGAAAAAATATATGTAACACATTAAATGGTTGTATGTATTTGTTTCGATTTCTATTAAAAAATATACAAATATTTTGCAAATTGTAATAAAAATACTGTAACCGATATTATTACAATGACAAAAAATTTTTGATTGAATTAAATATAAACAAAAGACATATACCTGTCTTGGAGTAAGCATATTATCTAGAAGCATATCTTCTTGACAAAGCTCTTCTGGATTTTGTAAACATCTTTCTAAAACCCATTCTTGACTACAAATTTGCCTTAACACATGCTGAGCGAAGTCAGAAAGCCCCTTTACACTTTCGGTAGTTATTCCAACACCACTACTCGATGATGACATTGCCAAATCTAAACCAAGATCATCACCACCACCAAGAATATCACTAGTTCCTAAAATATATGAAATAAATATGTAACTTAAAATATACTATCTTGGACTATACTATAGTCCGAAAATACTATACTATAGTCCGAAAATAGTTTTACTAGCTTACCTAAAATATGACTAATTGACAGTTCACCAGGTCCGGAACCACCAACACTTCCAGGTCCCCCTTTACCAGCGTGAATCTGTGCATCGGGCTTCTTCGGAGGCTGTTTTCCCGCTGTAGCATCACCGACCACGAGAATAGCTTTCAGCACGGCAATCAATGGACCCACACTAATATTATTATGAGCAGCGGCTAGTAAATGCCGATCGCAGCTGAGTTTAATACTATAACTGCGCTGATTGCCGTTCGGTAAAGGATGAGGCGAGGTGCCGACAGAATAGAGAGCAGGTTGTGGACACTCGACTGTTTTAAAAAGACGTAGCAAAAGGTGGCAGGTGAGACGAGCACCTGCTTCTGCGTCAGTGTCCGCATCGCCACGACCTTCGTTACATGCTTTGACCAGAGACGGAAGAGCTATGTGGCGCACGAAATCCTCCAGAGAGAAACAATGCCTTGCTGTAAACAAAATGCAAGAATTTTTTTTAAGTAAAATTTAGCACTGTTATACGATATCCATATATAGTAATAAATTAAAATTTTACCAATAAGGATAGAAGTAAAGACAGCTAACGAATTATGAATACTCAAATCCTGGACGTCAACTTGATTCTGTACATCGATATAATTGGCGGAACTATTCGAGGAACAACATAGAGCACTGAGCACGCCAAGCCACTCAGTATTTAGTGCATTACAACAGGCGGTTAGCTCTGCGCACGTTATAGCAATATCGTTGAGTTTGTCATTGTCAGTCTCGCTGCACACGGTGACAATGGCATTGCACACGAAGCTGTCATAATAAATTAAAAGAATTGAATTCAATTTTTCTTTGCTATTTAATTTTGATTCTATTTTAAAATTAATTACCTATAACGATTGGCCGGGGTTTCGTTTAGCTGCCTAGCCCACTGCGGCTCTATTTTCCCACCCCTACGTGGATTATTCAGCACGTCAACCATAAACTGCGAGTTGTACAAATGATTTGACGGTGTGAGCGTAAGGGCCGTGTAATAAGCTGCCCTTATTTTAGGATTCGCATTATTAAAACCTTCGGAACTGTGAGGTTTCGTTTTTAGGAGCGAACAATTCGAGTATAGGTCGTAAAGATGAGCAAGCACGCAGCGTTCCGCCGAGCTACAGTCACTCGGGTTCGAAACATGCGCGACCATTTTACAAAGTAGACTAAAAACTACTGTGGTTTGTTCTGGTGAAACTAAAAATAAAAAATTAATAAATTTAGTTTATATTTTCGTATAGCCTTTAATTTTAAGTTTTGACTCATTAAAAATATATAAACTTACGTAATAAACAGCAGTGATATCTCCTAAGTACTCCAACGATATACAGACTGAGATTTGTAGTATAACTTCTAACGAGTGTGCTTTTTCTAGCATCCAACTGTGCCTCAACATCCGGCAGTTCCTTCAATATCTGTATACAGATGTCGATCAGTCCGTAGATGTTAAGGGCCAGTTCCATGAGATCGAAAAGGAAGGCCACGTGTTCTTGCACCGGTAAATATGAAGAACCCGTTACGAAAGTATTAAGCATATCTACCACCTGTGTGGCGCACTGCCACGTGACCACGTGTTGATCGAAATAGCTGAGATTCTGGAACTTTTGGGTGATAGCCTCAAAGTTGAACTCACTGCGCGAGTGTTTCTTCACCTTGCCGCCTTCAGCAACGTCGATGCTGAACTTTTTGCCGAAGAGCTTGCATACCTCTTTGGTCATCTTCTTGACAACATGCCTGGCTTCGTCCCTAACTTTTCCGACACCATAAAGCAGAACATGCCGCTGATTACAGTCGTGCTGACTACACGTCTCGTCTTGAGGTAGCGGAAAGTGCGTCGTGTATAATAAATGCCGACTTGGGCTCGTCGGTGGTTTGGAAGAATCTAGACCTTCATGCGCTCCATGACCGCCCAGGGCGTCGCTCTCCTTCGGACTATCCGGTGCGTCCATACTATTCTGCTGAACATCTTTTATGTCCTGCAAAATTTTGTCGAGATCGTCGTCAATCTTGCTATCGTCGTAGTCGTTAGTAGAACGCAAATGGTCCTGAGGATTACTTGGCTTCAAATCAATACCGGGGAATAAACTATCTTCGTCCATTGGATCCCGATTGCTTGGTGTGCTAGCTTTGCTTGCTGCTGGACCTAAAGATTAAATGATTGATCATTGTTTGAAATTATTCGCGATTAAAGAAGAAAAAAAAAACATTTAGTGAACTTACCTTGAATAAGGTCACCTCTTGATATCAGCGTACACATATACGCGTCGTGTGAGAAGACATCATGCCTGATGAGCTCAGAAAACAAATGTACTAAATTAGTAAACTGTACTTTTGATTGAGGATTCGTGTTGTCCAGCACGGGTGCGTCAACGTCTAGAAACTTCATCAACAAAGGTTGAAATATCGGTAGAGCTGGGGGCCCGTTACCATTACTGCAAACGCTGTCCTTATCGTCATTGTCATTATTCTCTCCGGACGCTTCGCTTTGCCTCTTCTCGAGAAGCTTAGCTACAGCCATGGCGCGGTGCTCACCCCAACGCTCGGCACTAACAGCCCACTCGCACAAGATCTCGACTATTGCCGCATCCTGCTGCGGGTTGTACTCGCCCTTGGAGCCCGAGCCCTCGCGCTCTGCATTTGGATTGCCGGATGAGGGTGTAAGATTGCTCGACGTCACAGAGGGACTGGCGTCTTTTGTAGGGCTCGTGAAGATCTTCGCATAGAGAGTGTCGAGCGAGTTCGTCGAGTCCATGCGATCGAAGCTATGCCGATCAAGGGCATCCAAGGCTGCTAGTACTTTTGTCGTCGTCATGCCTATATACAATAAAGAAATCATGGTTTTTATGCGTTTAAAGTAAATTGTGTTTAGCTACAATTTTGTCGCATTCTATTTTTAAATCCAGAACTATTTTGAATGTCGAAAAAGTAAAATACTGACCTGCACTACTCTGTTGCCATTTATCACAGGACCATCGGCTCTCAGCAGCCTGCGATCGAGCTCGAATGTTCTCTTGTGCAATTTTAAGCTGGTGCCTCGTAGGATCAGCGGTACTTGCCGGTGGACTCGGCAGAGCAGCAGGTGGGCACGGAAGGTGATCCAAAGGCGAACCATTGAGCACCGAGATGGATTTTCCTTCGCCAACGTTGTTCCAAACTAAAGCTGTCGGGCACTCTAACGTAATTACCTAGAAAGATAAAATATTTGTATAGTATATTGGTTTGATAAAATATTTTTCGGTAAATCATTATTTAGCCAATTGCAATTAAAATTTTTAATTAAAAACTCACCTGAATGATCGCGGACAGCCCGTAAAGGACATCCCTGTGATGTGGACAGTTAAGATAGTCATTAAACACTGCGTTCAGTTGGTTGACCACAGGCGCGATCTGGGGCGGCTGCGGAGCGTCTTTATTGCCGTTAATTGTAGCGCCGTTGGTAGTGGCAGTCGCAGCCGCAACGGCAGCAGCAGCAGCAGCAGCAGCCACGGATGGACTCTGCGGATTGCAAGTGGTATCGACGTTGCTGCACATGTGCGCGATCTTCTTGCAACACAGATAAGCCAGTCGTCTGGCCAGTAGCTCCGACTGCGCGAACTCCTCCAGATACTGCAAAGCCAACGGCAGCAGGAGCTTCAAGATCCCGTCGTCTGTGGGCGCCGATCTCATCTTGTCCAGTAACTCAAGTATCCACTGGAGAAGCTCCTGCCGATCGAGGAGGCCTTCCTCGAACATGTACTTAGCTAGCTGCGTGCAGTAGTGCCACTGCTTTAAGGCCAGCTTGTGATCTTCGTTCATGGCTGCAGAGGATGCACACTGACCACTCGAGTTGGAATTCGAGTTGGGAGTGGAAGGCTGGGTATTGACGACACCGTTGGCTGTCACGGCCTGGCCGGCTGACGAGGTGCCATTCGTCGTCGCCCCGCCGCCTCCGCTGCTCGAGTTGGAGTTACCGGTGCCGTTAGCAGTAGCGCCGCTGTTGCTGCTGTTGCTGCTTGAGCTGCTTGCCCCATGACCACCTAGATGGTAATATTCTTGCAGCTTTGAGAGCTGGTCTTTTAGGAACTTGATCAGTGTTCCTGTCCATTCTGAAAGAATTGAATAATTATATTAATGAACTTTTTACATTCTGATCTGATGAATTACTTTGATATTTCAATAGATTAATTTTAATATAAATGATAGATTAAAGGAACGGTAGGTGATGAAATTCATGTATATTGAATCAATGTTTTATATAAATTTTGAAGTAAAGTCTAACGTTAAAACAGAATTTTCTGTACTATACTGAAGTTATTTTAGTAAAAGTTAGTTAAGTTGAACTTATTTTATTTATAAATTTATTTAATAAGATAAAAATGAAAAAACTTTTTTAATAGTAATACGTATCTAATGATTAAATATTATATTTTTAATAGTTTAATTTAAACTTTTGAAAAGCACACTCTAACATTAATAAAGCTAGTAATTGTTCGATTTAAAAATTTTATAGCTGTAAATATTTTAATTATTCAGTGAAAATGTTTTAAACATAAAAGAGAAGAAACTCAAAGTCAAATATCTCTTTTTGTAGATTAAAAATTTTAATTTGCTTTAAATTATAAAAAAAACTTAATTCAATTACTAATTAGAACCAATGAATATATGTATATTTTTTTAAATATACATATATATATAC
>UELX01002657.1:0-29206 GCA_900480035.1 Eupelmus urozonus | reverse complement strand
GTCCGGGGTGGCCAGGTTAGCTAAGGAGAGGCGAACCGGGCCAGAGGGGAAACCCAGCAGCCAAAAGTCTCCGTGGCGGGCAGTAGTGGGATCGCGCCCGGGAGTGGGACCGCATCGGCAGCCTGGTCAATATGATTCGACCCATAACTTTTTTGCATTCTTTTTTTTACATTTTTTCTCTCATCCCTGGATTCTTTGCTGGCGATCGGCAAAAAGAACGGATTTTTTAAGTCGATTTTTTGCGGATCTTGGATTTTTATGCTAGGTAGGTATATGCGCGGGCGAGCTGCTTCCTCTTGACTATATATAGGTGAGAAACGCGGAGAAAGTCAGCTGCGAGCTTGTGTAGTCGATATACGGCGGCGAAGTGGCCCGAAGTAGGTCGACGTCGGCCGACGCGATCGTCGTTTTATAAACGGCCGTATGCAGAAGTTCGCGAGATATACAGGGAAAACTTTGTGATTAAATACGAGTGAGGAGCTTGGCAGAAGCGTGAAATATTTACCGGGCCGCTTATATAAGCGGCAGATCAAAAGTCACTTCGCGATGCTCTTCGGCCGGCAGTCGATATTTTTAACAAGATTTATGAATTTTTTAAAATTAAGTAAGCGTTTGAAAAATATTTACTTTTTATTTATCGAGAGTGATATTTGTTTTATTTAATAATTTTTTATTTAAAAACTGCAACCCTTTTAGCAATTTATTATTTTTCCGTAATATTTACATTTATTAAATGAAATACCAAGAATTTTGAAATGAAAATGTTACAAGAACCATTTCACGCAGGAAATTTATAAAGCCAGTATTACCATAATTTGAGCTGTCTGTAACACCATCGAAAATATAAAAAATACACAATTTAAATAGAGCAAAAAATAAAATAATATTTATCCAAAAACTCGGAAAACGTAGTCATCGCAAAAAGTTCGCTGCCACAAAAACCAACTTATTTTCAGTCAGCCGCGGGCCAACTTCTTACCTCCAGCCCATCCCTTTTTTACAACCCCTCGTAAATTAAAAGTTTTATCTATAAAATCTATTATAAGCCCTTCGCTAGGCCAAGGCCCGCCCGCGAATACAAAGCATCGTGAAATTGCAATAGTGGGAAACGGTCGCGCGCTCGGCGGCCGCAACGTAGTTTTACAGAAGCGTAAAACCGCTGCGGGGGTGGCTGCACTTTGCGTTATATCGCCGGGGCCGCTTCGCGAATCGCACGGCTAGTGGATATACTCGCGGCTTTGGATATGCAAACCGGCGAGAGGGAAGCGCTGGATCGAAAATTTGGGAATCGGATTTCGGAGCCGGAGTGTGTTTGTTTGACGGAGCGGATGTTTATTACGGCTGCTGATGCGCATTATCTTACTCTCGAATTATTTTTGATGGATGAGATATTTTTTCTTTTAAGTTGAGGTTATTTTTTGGTCGGTTGTGATATCAGTAAATGAGACTGTTATCTTATCTCGAGAAATTTACTTGAATAAAGTGAAGGATAATATTATGAGTTTGAAACAATCTGTTTCTCTTTGTTTGCGTAATACCTCATCAGTTTATATTAATCCTATACGTCTATTTGTAGGCTTCTTATTGGATTAATAGTTTGGAAGTAATCTGTCTTCTCCAGCTATCACTCGGTGAACATATTAGTGGCAATCTTGTAGTAGAAACACTGAGCTTATTGTTTCAAATCTGTAATTAATTATTTAATACTTTGTAGAAATACTTTTATTATTAATACTGCAATAATAAGCTTGTTTAATCGATCAAAAATCGAATGATTTATATTTTTCCTCCAGTATAAAAATTAATTTGCTACAGGATTAACAACTATTCCGGCTTCTTCCAAATTTCAACTTCTAAACTTTCTTAATCAAAAAATAAAATTGAATAAACAGAGAAAAACAGAACTATAAAACCCATTTTTTTCCATGAAAGCGCACCTAAATCTTTTATGCGCCGTCTAAACGTTCCAGCCCCACGCGGCCCTGTTCTCATCAACCCTATAGCTCCCGGAGAGCTGCAGCGCAGCCGGATTTTCCGTGCGGGGGCCGGGTCCAGTCTGGCGCCTCGTAAATTCTTTATCGATAACAAGCGCGTCATTTCGTCGCAGAACAGAGCCTCCAAGGCGCGCTTTACGCTTTTGATGTCGCAGCTTACACACACACACGCGCTCGCACACACACACACATACACTTATGAGTTTACACGCGCAGAGGGTTAAGCTTTTAAGCCCTTCTTCCGTACATACTTCGCGCTTTTTATTTTGGCCGGGGCGCGCGATATCGCTGTAATTGCCGCGATAATGTCCGGCACTGTTTTATGTACGGCCCGCGTAACGAGGCTAGCTTCCGCTAGGTATTTCGCTGTTTATGGGGGGCAGCGCGCGAGCGAGCGCACGAAAAAATTGGATTTTCGCTTGTAAAGCGCAGGGAGGTGTTTTATGGCCGGGTATTAACTGTCTCGTTGATGTGATTTCGCGCTTTACTCTACGGATTATTCGGTTAATAAGAGATACTTACTACAAGCCCGAGCGCCTCACTGTATCTCGTTTTTATTAAACGAACTTTTTATAAATATATGACCTGTCCGAAAGCTCGATTCGGGCAACAGATCCAAGCTTATTTATTTCGCTGAAAATCTCTTAAGTGGGTATACCGCGCAATAAATTAAACTCGTAACTCTCACCTAATAAAAAGCTCGCGCTACAAAATAAAAGCTCCCGTAAAGCTCGCGCAGCCTCATGAGAGAGAGAGAGCCGCAGCCAATCTCTCAGTGCGCGCACAATGCGACTTCATTACTTTGAGAAGCCAATCGGCCTTTCCCGTCCCTTTTTCGCGACCTCGTTAATTCAATGAACCCTCGAGCAAGTCGCAGCTAGAGAAGAGGGTCATCTGATCGATCCTCTCACACTAGCTCTCTTATACACGTATATATAAATCGCGAGGCAATGTGACTGTCTCCACGTCAGAATTCGCTTCGGCCAAGTTTCGGGAGCTGCTCTGTGTATGGAGACAAGTCGGTGTAAGACAGAGCGCTGGGGTCTCGAGATGGTATAGCTTAATTGGCGCGGATCCGTTCGACGTCTTGGGGGCGGTTTAGGGCACTGGAAATTGTTTGGAGGGTGGAGGCGCGAAGAAGCGGAGGTGATAAATCGATGGACGGCTTGCTGCGCTGATAATACGCCGACAATTTGATGAATGGAATGGGGCGGAGGGTAGTTACGGGTTCGGTGGTGCAAATCGTTCACGTAGTTGCCGTTAATCGGCTGATGTTATCTTCTGAATAGCCATGCGTTTAATTGTGCTTTTTTAATTTTATAATAAGATCTGAACTTGTTTTAAATTTTTTATTGTAGAGGAGACTTTCTGAGCTGTAAGATTTTTGGTATTTGAGAAGGGACGCTATTCATCTTGTTGATGACTCTGATGAACAATAACTTTCTTTCTCCCTATAGTCTAGCCTCCACACTAGAGTTTCACGTCAGGCTGCGATAAGAGGCAGCAACCTTATTTACTCAGCAGACTTTGGCCTCGTAAATCAAAATCTTTTGGTAGCGTCTTTTCAGAGCCATAAAACACTTTTCAAAGCTGTGGAGCTGCAAAGATTTTTCAGAATTTCCTCCTCCAAAGTATCGCGTCACCAACATCGAATCAAAAGACCTCCGAACTAAAATACCAGCTGAAAAGAAAACACGCTCCAATTAACTAATTACATATCTCCAAATAGCCAAAGTAAATGAATGAAGCCATCAAATTCCTAAAAGCCAACTCCCAGCTGACTAGCGGCATAGCAGCAGCAGGAGGAGGCGGCAGGTAGGGAGGCGAAACTCGCTTCCAGTTTGCAGCCTATCTTAATAACATAAATTATCGGTTCCGCGGCAGGCTGTACATGCATGTCTCCTCTGGTTGTGCGCAACTTCTCGCGAGACTCCCCGCAGCGGGTCGCACAATCTAGCTAGATTATCGGCGCGTCCTCCTCCTCCGTTCTCATTACGGCTGATTTAGGACGGGCGCCAGGGTATTAGCGTCCTCGAGCCTCTCTGTGTATCGTTCGAACTTTCGAGCCTCGCATCGATTCCGTAGCTGTATACGACGAGCTATTTGCACGTGCTGCCTCTCTCTATCTCGCTGCTCTAAGGCTTTGCCCTCTCTCCTTTCTGTTTTAGAGGAAGTGGGACTCAGCTGGTGGCGCGATACGGAGGCAGCCAGGCCGCCGGCTATGTATGACTGGAAGTAGTGGCTGCAGGGATGCAGGGCTGGGGTCATTCGAGAGAGTGCGGTTATGGTGCGCCGTGCGCGGCTGGTTAAATTAGAAGGATTCGAGAGTTTCGACAGGAGATATTGGGGACCGGGGATAGTCGCTGAGAAGTAATGCTACTTTGGTTAATTTGTTAATTAGGGCGATACTTTGAATCATGTAGTATTTTTATAATAAAAAGAAATTGTTTTATTTTAATTTTCCATAAATAAATAGAAAAATACCGCGAAATTATAGTTATGACATTGCCTAAAATAATATTTTCTAAATTTATTTAATTTTCAATATGGCTGAAAATGAAATTTATGTTAAATTTCGTCTTGCTATACAAATTTTCTATAGTACTTCTTGCAGTTCAGTAAATGCATAAAAAACGTGTCAATAAACCTTACTTATGTTATTTTCATAAATGTAATTACACGAATAATTGACACTCTAAGTTTGTGTATTTAACAAAATATTTAACTGTTTTTCTGTTACTTTATACTAAACACAAAATTTTTTACTGTGTAGTTTCTTATCTTGAAATGACCATAATACAATAGTGAGTCAATTACTTTTTACATTATGATTTATCAGTTGCCAAAAAATCTTAAATTCCGCATTCGAAAGGCAGTATAAGAAGCAATAACGCAAGAAAGTATCCAATTCCGCAATACGCAGACAGCGCGAGATCATACATCTCCTCAGCAGAAAAAACAAAAGCCTCAGAAACATACACCTCGCTCCATGAAATTCTAATGCACAGCTCCCAGCCGGGGAAAAAAACACCTGTTCGTGCGCGGAGCGATTCATGCCCTCAAGCGATGGGATTTCATACATCCAAATTCTTATATCCGCAGCCTCAAAGAATCACAAAAGTTACAAGTCGATATGCAAATGCAGCTCGCGGCGTGCCTCGGGCTCCCGCGGGATCCGAAAAGAGCTCACACACACACACGCACACAGGCACATATATGCTGGAAATGCCTTGCCCGGGGAGGAGAAGAGATGCGCCTTTTATATCCCGCTGGGAAGACACAAGACGACGATACGTGCCTGAGTTACGGGATATCTCCTACAGCGCGAATATAAGACAGCGGAAAGTCAGTCTGCTTTTGTCTGGATCCCCCCGATTCACCTCGGCGACTTTGGTTATTTCGACTTCGCGGAGGGGGGGAGAGCTTCGATTGAGCGAGATGTAAGGAAAGTCGGACGTGGCATGTGTGTCGAGGCTGGATTTTAAATTCCGGGCTGGACTCGCTGGGATATGAGTTCCGGCTAAATTGAAAGATTAATTTTCTCCGGTCATGTAGCAGCGTTCGATAAGAACAGAATTGCTTGGAAAAAAGCGTAGTTTAAATTTACTTATCTGGAGTCGAGAATTCCTGTAGGAAAGCAGAATGAAACCGCGCGTTTCATAAATAAATTAACGGAAGGGTCTGGAGGGCAAGCGAGACTTATTAGTTTATCGAGCGCTCGGGCTCGGATCCATCAGCGAATTCTCGGCGCGGCTCACCTCGGCAGCCTCTCAAGAATCGCCGGAATCGAATTAGCCAGCGCGGATTCGATCGGCAGCTGCATCGCTCCCCGGCAGCTCTATCGCTCTGCACTTACATCCGCTGAGTAAGAGGAATGGAGTAAGTCTGGGAAGTAAGGTGAGGTCTCTTCAAATTTGAATTTACGTTGCGCTGTAAAAGCGAATGGCTCTCTTGGTTATGTGCAGCGGACGTTTTAATTAAAAATTTAAATTAATAATGTTGTAACAGTCGTCGCTTCTATTTTTACCCTTAGAAAAGTCCAATTTGTGAATCCATAAGTTTGATGTAAAAAATATAAAATACTGTTTTTCAATATTGGAACAATATCTCGCTGATATTGATTTTTGTACATACTTCGCAAGATGATTATCACTTTTTTAAATAACTAATTTAAAGTAGAAGCTTTCTTCCGTCGAACAACAATCCACCTACACATTTTCCTTATCACTCAATACTCCTCCCAGCATTAACCTCTCACACAAACTCTCCAAGTATCACTAACGCAATTTAAATTTTCCGCTCCCTGATGTATGCACAATGAGTCAGTCCCAGTTCCCCCATTAGCATTTAGATCGTCCGATTCCGCGTTTTATGATCGCGGCGATCGGCTTGATTGGTTGTAATCTCGAGCTCGGTTCAACGGAGCGCCTTAGAAAGCGGCCGCGCTTCTCTGAAAAGGACTCGGGATGAAATCGTCCTCGTGACGCCGGGAAGAGAGAGAGAGATAAGGAAGCGACGGGCGTCGCGCAATCAGAGCTGAATTCGTAATCAACGCTGATAATGACGCGAACGCGCGCATCCTTCTGGAGCCGAGGAGGAGAGAAAGAGCAGGCCGGGAGATTGCGAGCTTTTGATTTGTATGGAAATGCCGCACGCTGAGATCTTGAAGCAAGAGACGTGGGTGTGTGTAAGGGGGTGGGGGTGTTTCTTGCAGAATGGGAAAAGTGAATTTTCTCGCGGCGTTCATATTGAAATGATGTGCCGCGAAGTATTGATTGAGTGATTGAGCGAAGTGTGCTGCGGTGATTTTGTCTTGGGAAGAGTTTTGCGCCGCGGGCGCTGATGTGTCTGAAAAGGGCAACAAATGAAAAATTCTAATATTTCAGAGTTGAGAGAAGAATGCATTCTAACCTTAATATTCTTATATCAATCCAAAATTATATAGAACTTTTTATAGAAATATTTGAAAAAAATATTTTTTCAAAACTTATTCACGGTATTCCCTTTCAAACAAACGATTTAGATAAGACATAAAATAGCGCACTCCGGAACCGATTTAAAACTCTCCTTCAAACTACGCGCCAAAGATCTGAAAAAGCTCGGCTTCCTAAAACTCGAGAGAAAAGCAAAAGACTCTCTTTCTCGTGGTCGAAAAAATCGAAGAAAAATCGCGCGCTGGGAGCGGCTAGCCTTTGCCTGTGAGAAAAGGAGAGCCGGTCGCAAAATTTACGGAAAGTAAATCGCAGCTAGCGGCCGCTGAAAATGGGATCGGCGAAAGCCGCGAAATTATAGCCAGATTTTGCGGCGGAGCACCTGAAGGTCCCCCGAGCGCGGTTTATTACCCGTGCAAAGACCACAGAGCGCCTCTCGCGCGCACCACCCCCTACTTTAAATCCCGACTTCTCGGGGGAGGGAGGCCGTTCGACGATTTAATACCGAGTCGTAAAGGCGCCGGGATAAGCGTGACCCGCGCTCTCTCCAGCAAAGATTTGCATGCGGCGCCTTTCTTGCTCTCGGCTTGGGTAGAGCTGTGCGGGGGAGGAGGAGAAAAAAACTCGAGGAAATTCGTCGTCCTGGCGGCCGCGCGCGTATTTCAATCTCTCGTTTCTGCTCTGTTTATACCGATATGCATTATCCATATTTCAAGCGCTGAAAAATTATTATTTTCTGCCTTTCGGCCCCCGGGGCTCGCTGGATTTCGTGGACTTAATGCCGGAATTGCGAATGCAAATATTAAATACGCTGAAATATGGATGTTTCGCCTGAATTATGGCCGTTTAGGGTATGCGAGATGTACGTATTTGAAAATTTTACGAGTTTTTCGAATGTTTTAGCCCTTTGGGTCGTTATGTTAGTAATTTATGCTTTTTTCATTGTTGCTCAAATATTAAATAACAAATATCGTTTTTTATAGATATTTTGTTGTATTATTGTACCTTTAGGTATTGTATCTCTTTATATGAGTAATATATTTGGCAACAAGAATTTGAATGAATTTAGAAATATAATTTTCACTTAACTTTTAAAAATGATTGAGCATTGTTATATTTTATAATCTCCCGTTATATTTATTTAACTGTTGCGCAACAATATTAACATTTTATAATTGCAAAATAAATTTTACAGACTGCTCAAGAAATTTAAAACTGCAAAAAAAAAACTTTAGCCCTCGATACTGCAGAAACGTAAACAGCGCCTAATGAAATCAGATATGATTTAAAACTGCAAAAGAGCGCTGTAAAAATAAGCGATCCCCTGAAACTTTACCCCGAGACGCTAACAATAACTTTTTCATCTCTTCCCGATAATCGCGCATTAATAAAAGAAGTTTCAATCTCGCTGCGGGGCTCGAGAAAAAAAGTTTCGAAACTAATTTTGCCGTTACGTTAACCTACTGCGCGAGCCCAGGGCCCCAACTATAAGAGCAGCAAATTTAAGTTTCAAGTGTACACACAACGCGGCCGCTGCGCTCCGTCGCGCATTCCTCGATGTAAATCAATGGCTCGGGCGCAATATACCGACCGGCAGCCCCTGGAACTAAAAACATAAATTTCGAGCCAAGTTTGCAATGCACCTTGCCTCGCATGCTTGTAGTAATCTGACCTCCGCGACGATTCTCCTTTTTTAAGCTGCGCTAGCGCTGACATTTTTCCTCTCTTTTAATCTTCTTCCCTCTTTTACTTATTTGTTCTTCGTTGGATTTCTCCTTTTTCGTTGGGCAACTTTACTAACTCTAATTTAACTGGATAAATTTTCCTTTTGCAAACAGATTCATTTTTCCGGCACGTTGTTTCTTTACGTTTCTGGAATTATTATGAGTTGTGTGGTAGGGTTTTAGAATGCTTCATTTATATAATGGAAATTTGATGAATAAAGAGAAAACTGCTGGTTAATTTTATGCCTCTTGAGAGTTGTATTAGTTTGTCTATTGTTTGCTGTAATATTTTTTAAATAATATATTTTAAACTTTATACTTTTGCTGTATAATGCTCATGATACAAATAAATAACACCAACTGACACTGTTTTTCAATTTATTGGATTCATACAAAAGTTTTCTTACATTGATAAATTATATCAGATATAAAAAATAACTTTTTGCAATGTCTTTATGAGAATTAAATAACTTACTATTTCTTATACTATTACTCTATTTATCACTGCGTTGAATTGACGATGAGTATTTGCATTTATATTTATATAAACATAAAATGTCATGTGAATTATTCTATAATAAAACTGACAATTTTCGTATGGATGTGTAAATATAATTGAGTATAAAATTAGATGATATATTTCGAAATAATTGTTATTCTTAAGAATAGATATAATAATATATAAACTTATCAAAACTTACAGTTACAATATTTTTCAAATTTCTTGAAGTGAGGATCAAAATATTAAAAATTATGAAAGTTTTTTTAAAAGATTGAATTTTCACCCCAACAAATTTTAAAAATTATTTTTACGTATAAAATTCTATAACATAATCATATTTAAGCTAATCACAGCTTTTCAAGCTGTAATTTTATCCTATATAAAGTACAATCTTTAATTGGAAATAGTAGCCAAATATCAATGGTATGTGAATTATTTATATTTTTGTTTTCTTATAAATAATCCACTTACGATCAATACATTTGCAGATCTTGAATGTTTATCTAAAAGTCACTTTTATGTAACAATATTTGGATTCTTACGATTTACGTCAATTATTATTACAAATAAATGAATTAGTGTCACAAACTATTTAAATTAGGAATTTTATAGCCGACTCTAGTTGTGTGAATTTTAATTACAATTCTGTCAAAAATATTCAAGTTTTTATTTTATCTAAAACATATTAAAACTTCAAAATGATGATGAAGCAATCACTGGTACACAAATTAAATTTTTAAGTACTCAAAACGTAAGTACAGCGATAGACTTTGAGATAAACATTGACACAGATGTTAATAACAAAAATCGAGAAACCATCGGCAAAGCGCATTAGATAAACAATCACTGCTGTTTGATTACAAATAGTAAACTCTGAGAGTTACATCTCTACCAGTAGTTAATCTACCGGATTGTTTATCTCTCGAAATTTCCCAGAGTGAAAGGTCACTTTATTCCTTTTGACATTTTAATTAATCCGGAGCAAATAACAAAGTAAATACAAAACTAAATTCAAAGCTATGCGAGAATTTAATGCAATCACTAAAAAATCAATAAAAAAATTTGTTTCAATAAGCCACGTCGTTTTCAGACAAAAATCCCAAAATCCCTTACGGAATTCACTTGCCCAAAATGCTCAAAACCACCACCGCCCCCGAGCTTTCACTCCACGAAATTCAGAGAGAGAGAGAGACAGAGAGTCAGCGAGATCTGCTTCTCTCTTTCGATGCTTTCGTCCCTTTTGCACAAACGTCCTCTAATCCTTGTAGGTCTTGCCGGAGTCTTGGGTCTGGGGCGAGTTGGTCGGCTTGTCGCGCTGGTCGGCCTGATCTGGCTTGGTCGAGGACTCGGGCCGATCGTAGAGGAAGCTCGTCGGGCGCGAGCCACCTGGCGCAGCCGTGGCGTCGTAAAAGTAATCCCGCGGACGGTAGAACCTGCAAGTGGAACAGAAACAACACGTGGATCGGTGAGATCGAGCGAGATTCGGAGGATTGAAGACGCGACGGTATCGAGATCCGGCCGGATGATGATCGCGGCCTTTTTCAATTGGAAATTTCTTTTTTCGCTTTGCGAGTATTGATTTTTTGAAAAGCGAAATTGTTCGAGTAGTTGAGATTTTTATTTTTAGAGTTTACAATTGGATTAAACTTTGATTTTATTGGAAAATAATAATTTGATTTTTGAAAATTAAATTTTTTATTTATTTCAAAATTTTTAATCAAAAATCAGAAAGGTGTTAATTGTTTTTTACTGAAAATTGAATCAAAGTTTCAGTGGTAATTATTAGTTACCACCCAATATGATTCAAAATAGATTTGTGTAATAACCTCTTTTTATAACGCTAATTAAATGAAATTTCATAACTTTATTGAAAAATCAGAATAAAAAATTGTTCTGACTCGTTTTTTATTTTCTTTTTTATTTAGTTATTTTTAATGATTTTACTATTTTTTTTATTACTTTGTTACTTTTACTTAAAAATACAAATAAAATCAGAAAGTAATGACTTTTATTTCAAACATCCCGGAAACAGTAAAGATGATAACCATCTAATGTGAATAAATTATAAAGAACCTTCGTTAGTCTGCACTAACTGAACAAAACAAAACTTACCCTCCATCGCGATCGCGTTCGCGATCCCGGTCCCTGTCGCGGTCGCGGTTCACGTCCCTCCAGCTGTCGCGGCTGCCCCCGGCATAGTTCCAGGCGCTAGCGTAAGCCGGCCTGTCCGCTGCGCCCGGGGCTGGCCAACCGCCGGCTCCGGCGCCCCCGCCGTAGTAGCCCCTGGAATCGGGGGGTGGCAGTCTTCCACCCCCACCGCTGCCGTAACGATCGTACCTGTCGATGTGTCGATAATTAGGACATAGTTCAAACTCTGACCAATGATTAAGGGGATGTTAATCAGATGGTGAAATTTCGGGAAATGATTTATTTTTAGTATCCTCGCTGAGTATCAGGTTGCTTTGATGCATTGTAATATTGAACTTTTGATTAAGTGGTTAGCCTTTGAATTTTCCGATAGATGGCCGAGTGTTGCAAATTAATGGTCAAACGATCTCGCGGGAGTGCAGCTCCAACAACTTCCTCCATTATTTTGCAACTATAACTTTACAAAGTCCAGACTTATTCGGAAACTGTTTTATTGATTTTGAAACTATCGTCTGAACTCTCTCGGGTTCAGTGAACCATGCAAATTTGTAAAACATTCATAAAAGGGAATAAGTAAAACAATTAAAAATACAATAGAAATATAATTTTCACTCATTTACCTGTCATCGTACCGATCGTCGTAAATCGGCCTTCTGCCATACCCATTTCTCTCATAAGGCTCATACCGATCGTATCTAGGATCGTACCGTCCATAATTCCTTCCATTAAATCGGTCGTATCGTTGAGGCGGTCCATATTCATCGTAGGCTGGTCTTCTTGGAGGTCCATACCGATCGTACTGGTCATAAGGGTAGCGAGGGTCAAGATTGTCGTAACCGTTGCCTCTTTCATATCCTCTATCGTAGGGGCGATCGACCAGAGGACGATCTGCTGGTCGGTTTATCGGGCGTTCAATGAGTGGCCGATCATCCAGGGGCCGATCGATTGGGCGCTCTGGTCGAGTGTAGTAACGATCGCGTTCGTATGGATCGTACCTATGGAAAATATCAAAGTTTAAAAAATAAAAATAAAAATAATAATTACAATTTTTAGATTTATTTGTGATCGTACCTTTCATTGTAAGGTCTAAAAAGTTCATTTCTTCCGTAAGGATCATAGCGGTCGGGATCTACGGCAGGAGCTCTTGCTCGATCGTAGTAGTCGTACCGATCACGGTACCTACGATCATCGTATTCATCATCATAGTAATCGTATTTTGGTCGTTGCCTCCATCTTCCGGCTGCGTATGGACTGTAAAAAAGATTTCTTGTTAATTTTCAATTATTTAATTATTTAGTAATTTTCAAAAAGCTATTGTAAGCTACATAGTGCAACATTCCAAAAATCCATTCAAACCGTTTTCAAACCAAACGAAAAAAAAACCAAATCAAGAACGAAACAAATCACTCCGGTATCGTCTCCCGCGATAAATCACCCATCCCTCTCTCCCTCGAACCGCAGAAAAAGCAAAAAACAATCAATATCCCAAGCGCATCGAGGCGCGCTCCTCGATCTTCCTTTCTCCACGTCGTACATCTCGGCAGATTGGCGCGCATAACTCACTCTCGATCGGAGGGCGCGACGGCTGCCGCTGATGCTCCGGCTGCTGCCTTGCTCGGGTCGCAGGTGATGCACCTCGACTCGAAGTACGCCGAGTCCCGGTGCTCTAGAGGATCGGATCTGGGCAGGCTGTCGTCGCTGGCGTAACGGGAGGACGAAGCCGCTCCGCTGGAGGCGTAGTAGTGCTCGGAGCGAGCCTGCCGGAAGAGCGTGCCGAGGGTCGTGGCGGCTGAGGCCTGGGTTGAGGTCGTGGACTCGGCCTCGGCGTAGGCCCGGCTGAGCAGCCCCAGGAGGAGCGCTGCTCTTAGCAGCATCTGGAAGGAAAACAAGTTTGTTTAGATTTATGGATAATGTATTTGTGATGATTAATTAAAATTATTAATTGTTTTTCTAATTAGTCGCGTTAAGCATTGTGAATAAAAAGGGGAATATCTTGGTATAAAAGCTTATCCTTAAAAATGATTAAAAGTAAAGTCTTTTAATAATACCAATCAAATTGAGTCAGACTTTGTGAGCAGTAATATAAAAGGTAAGCTTCGGGTGGTCGCCCAATTAAGGAAAGGCCACTATTGAGATTTAGCTTCATTCTGAGGCACCCTTTGTTCCAATCTGTTCTAATTAGCTCAATTAGAGAAATCGATACATTTAATAATTTTCTTTTTTTTTTTTTTAAGAAAAATTATATACTTTTATGAATGCTAGAGCGCATATATAAATTTATATAAGTAAACAATTTTAATCCAAAAGTTTATTTATATTTATTTTGAAAAATTTGATAATGCGTGTCAAAATCTGCACTCAAAAATATATTTAAAATGGAAATCTGTAATGGCAGTAATCAACGTGTCGCAATGTAAAATTTCAGCAGAAAACCTCATCGACATCATCGAGGGTCCGAAAATTCGTAATAACCCGATAATCCTAGGCCCATTAAGCCCTCCTCGTTCCCACCTCACCCTCACATCGCGTTAAAACCAGCCTCCTAAAAACACGCAACCAGCCCCAGCCTTACATAAAAAGCCAGTTCGCTTGCAAAAGCGAATTAGCCGAAAATTTTGCAGCAGCGCGCGGCGAAAAGCGCCGGAAAATTGGATTTCCTCTTCGCCGGCAAAGCAGATTGAACGAGAGCAGCCGTCGGCGCTTTAATAGGCGGGCTAGCGCCGAAGGGGATAAGTGGATTGACCAAGCGTGGGCCTCGACTTGCGCGTGCCATAATGACCTCGGCGAGATATGCGCGCGAAGAGGAAATCTCCTACGCTGCTGTTACTGCAGCGCGGTATAATCAATGTTACTAATTAATATTCGCCGCTGAAATCCTTACTCGGGGAATTATTTACGGCCATTTCCATAATTGCTAACGCAATAACCGATGCGACGGGCCCTGCCGGAGAATGGCTGAATTTAACTTGTCGTGAATAATGCGCGCAAACGGTGGGCTACGCGTAAACAAGCGAGCGAGCGAAAATATGCGCGCCAGAGCGGATGGGGAGATTTGTCACGGTGCGTTCGCGATGTATATGCGGAATCGCGGCGAGGTTGAGGGGAGGGGGGCGCTGTTTGCGCGAGGATGATTTTTTTTAATTTAATCTTTTTATACTTTGGTTATTTATGTGGAATTGTATTGTTTGGAGCTGGTATAATTGATGCTAATTAAGAATCGGTTACGAAGTGAATTGATGGAAAGGGAACAATTTTTAGTGGGACTTTTGCACAATGGAATATTTTGAAATGATTGCTTTTAGCTGAGTCATCATAATTGAAATTGCTATCTTTATGAAATGGTTATCTTCCTTTTTCTGTTTGGACCTAGTGTGTGAAGTCAGCTAATGTTCCATGAATCGGACTACTGTTTTTTTACGTACAATGACTGAAGTTAGATGACCTTGTGTGTAAGACGGAAATTCTAGTAAAAATATTCGTGTAATTAGAATTTTAGGTATTGGAAAAACAATTAATTTTTATTTTTCCACTAATTTTTATTTTAGTAGAAGGTCATTTTAATCAAAATAAAAATTAGTAGTAAAATTGTTTTGTAATTTTTTAGCTTTTTGCATGACCCTTTAAATACATGATAAAATTTTCGCTTTTACGTGTAATTATATCATAATGGAGGAGAATTTATGAATTTCAAAATTGATGAGCCATTATTATTTTACGCTCTTATAAATCAGTCCTTGTCATTTATCATTTTAAAATATGATACGACAATCTAATTTAAGTTCCAAATTTAATACACATTTTATAAAGTTAGTTTATATTCATCAATGTAAAACAGTTACCTAGAATATTTTGTTGAAAAATATTTTCAGATGTATAATAAGGAGCTAAAATTTTGATATTCTGAGTAGTAGAATTTTAGAAATTTCGATAACCAATAATTATGGAACAATTAGAAGAATTTGTAAAATAAAGTTCCATTAAGAAATATCTTTGATACTTATTCACATAAAAAGTGTAAAGATGACTATTAATTTTATTTTCATACTACAGTGATACTAGTTTAAATAGTGCAAAATTTTTCAACATCAGAAAACGAATAAAAATGACTTTGTCGAATTCAAATAGCTCCGGGATTTTCATTCGAAGTAAAATTCCAAGTTACAAGTTGCGAAAGATAAAATTTCCAATACCTCGAAACACCACCGCTGTACTTTGAAAGCTACAAGATATCGCCTTTGCGCGACTCGAAGATGCGAGCCCAGCGAGCGGTCGCTCTATACATGCTCGAATCTAAAGCAGACCTCTTTTCAAGGGTCGACGATCGCACGGCAACCTGAAGCGAAGCGTAAATCAAAGGGATGAATAGCCAATAGTGAAAAGAGACCATTCGGCGCGTGCCGAACAGTTTGCGAGCTGAAAATTCTTTCGTTGCCGAAAATTACATTTTAGTTATTGTCAATTTTAAAGTGAAATTTTAAGCTATTGGTTGCTTAAAATTATTGGATTAACGTTTATGTACAATTTGTTGTTGGAATCGTATAAAAATTGAAAAATCTGTTTGCTTTTAATTATGTGAATTGCTTAATTCATTGACGGATGAGCTTTTACCGGGCTAAAATTTGTGTTTCTGCTTCCCTTTTAATCCACTTATTAATGTATCTTTCCTGGAAACGCCATCAACCATATTATTACTTTTTTTTACAAAATAATTGTAATTTATTACTTAAAAAATTTTTTTTAATACTGCAATCCTTAACCACTATAAAGGTAACATACCAGGTCGAACAAGACAACCGCTTCTCAAAAAATACGTCCCCATCACAACTACCCCACCATCGTTCACCTCTCCATTGTCGCTCCAGAAGAACTCATAAATCCATTAGACGGCTCTCACCGCCATTACCAGAAAAGCACTTTTCGCGAGTTTCGCGAAATACACTTTCGCAGCCCGGACTATACGCGCGGCGCGCCATTCTTTTTGCCTTTTTACCAAAAACAGACGTTATTTTCCCGCAGGTACGGGTTTAAGCTAAGGGATGCTATCTCGTGTTTACGGTTTCTTATTTTAAGGTGTTTGAAGTGTGCAGACGCTGCGGGGGCTGATGGTATTCGGATGGCTTGATGCATGAGAGATATTTGATGGAAAATAAATCGGGTATAAGGAGCAAGGGAGCGTGACGAGTGGAGCGCGATTTGTCGAAATACAAATCTCTTCCGTTTTGTTTATTCTGTGAGACTGAATAAATAAAATATTATTGTCTTTGATTTTTTATAAAATTACAATTTTTCCTAAAAGAGTGATATTCACACCCTAGTACTGCGCCCGATGCATGAAACGTTATTCTTATTTTATATATTGATTTTTGTTTTAATGTTTGATGACCTACAGCTCTAATTTTTGCCTGTGTTCATATTGCAGTTTTTAAAGTACCTATATAGTTCTCGCAATGCGCCTCTCGCCGATTTGATTAGCGCACATGTAACAGTGGGAATATTTAATGAGGGTACTTATGAACAAATATTTATAATACAATGGAAGCTTCAAAACAAGAAAGCGCTAATTGGAAGTTATTTGATTGTATTCTTATTGCGTTATTTATTCATAATTTAGTTAGATTTCATGTTAATACGTTAACAGATTTCATATTGCAGAACTCAATTTTTTATATAGCAAATCGAATAATTCAATAAGGGTAAAATAAAATAATGAAAAAAATGAACAATCGTATTAATTAGCCATGTAAAAAAATCAATATTCATTTAAAGTAATAGCAAAATAAAAAATCATTATCGTAAAGATTTCTATTTGAAATTTTATCAAGAATTTTTATATCATAACTTTTATAAAGCACCATTTAAAAGCAAATGTATTGAATAAAGAATGTATTTTATATTTTGAAAATAGAAGTTAGTATGAAGCTTTTTTTTACTTTCGAAAAGTAAATTTTAATAATATTTAGTTTAAATACAATTAAAAATGTAACACTAAAATTTAAAAAGTAAAAATACTTAAACAATTTTTGAATGGAACTGAAATTTATATTACGACTTTTACAATATCTTTACATTTTATTTCACTTTATGCAGTTGTGCGCTGGAGCAGTGTGTACAATTTATACGTGCCCAAATTACAGATAATACGATTATAGTGTAAACGCACCGATAGGAATCAGATATTCATTTTGAACGGTTTAGTAATACAAATTTTGTAATTTTCATTATCGTTTCAATCTTTAAATCTACCTACTTATTTATGCTACAGAAATTACAAACGCTTATTTATTAACAATTTCAATAATAATCAATTTTAGCTTATTACGCATTTACAGATATAAATCTCGCTAATATGTATCCAACTTTGATAATCCCAGTACATCATTAAAAATAATTCGCAAGACAATTTGACAAAAACGTTTTCCAATTTCAGCGCTACCCCGCAATTTCACTCAACATATGTAAGCTTCCTTACACGCTCCCGCAAATTACATCAGGGCCAGCCCGAAATTAACATTCATCCGCAAAAATTCAATTTCGTCCAATATTATCTCAAACCGCACGCTAGCTCCCCAACCTTACCAACGGCCTGACCAAAGCCAAATTAAATCCACTCCTACGACCGCGGCTTTTTCACTCTTCCCCCAAAATTTGCCTAATTAAAAATCGCGCGTGTGCACCGAACGCCTGCTACGCTCCCGCAGCATAACGAAATGCATAATGCATAGTACGTGGGGGCGGCTGATTCACGCGAAACGCCGGGGCGCGTAGAATTATGTTGTTCAAGACAGGAGTTGACTCAAGCAGCCCGGATTTAGCCGACTGGGCGTGACCGGACACTGTACGGATGAGTTGATAGGAAATATAGCAGCATTGATTGTGCAGGGTAGGTGAATGAGCAGTGAGTGGCAGATTTGATTAATGGATGATTTGTGATCAATGTGGGTTGAGAATCAATGGGGAATCTAATGGTAGGATTACTGTTTAATTTTTATTAACCGATATAATATATATCCAATTATTTGGTATCAGATGTAAAATTATTAGTATTAAACTAGTATTGATTATAATTGAATACGCATACATGTAAATCGGTTACGCAATAATATTACGGTTGCTACAGTAACTATAAAATAATTTTCTGTTAAAATTTCTCTAAATCTAATTCTTAAGATTAAAAATCTTGAGATCACGCATATCAATCCATAAACGCAAACAGTAAAAACGTATTTCATCCAACCACGCTTCTCGCTTTTTTATTTATCCTGAGCCGTTTAACAAAAAATAAATCAGATACAAGCGCGCGAGACGACAAAAGGCTTCTGCTTTCCTTTCATTTCCGCGCTCGGCACGTTTCTCCATTTTCCGGCCCTTTTCCGGTCTCCTCGCTCCGCGCACCATACGCAGAGGCGTAACCGAATTTAAAATGTAAATGCGCGCGGCGACGGCGCGATGTAATTTTCCGCGATCGAGTTTGCCGACGTCGTTACGAGAATCGCCCTGCCGTCTGTGCGTTACCTAAATATTTTGACCCTGTCGTGCTGAGCGCGCGTGTGTATTTTAGAGAGACTAGAGATCCTGGGGAATGAAAGGAAAAAGTTTGTCATATTCTGTGGTTTTTATGTTGTGTTCTCGTAGGGGTTACATATGAAGAGAATCTTTGATGAACAATATTTAATCAGTATTTTAACAATTTATTTATCGTTTTGAAAATATTTATTTTTTTAATAATTATTTTAGTTAATGAACATATAAGAGGGTAACATTCTTTTCAGAAATTATTATAATTTTGACTGCACATAAGACTGACCGTAATACTGTATACACTTAAGAAAATTAAAAGAGCCCTTGACGGATTTAGTTGTTAATTTTAATGATAATTACATCCGTCCTGCCTTACATCCCCTTCAAAAGGTCTAGCTCTTGGCTATGACTGCATGACTGGCAGAGACGAGCAACAACGCGTGACGAAACAGAGAACATTGCGCGACGGGCGGAAGGGCAAAATTTCTGCAGCCCGATATCTTTCGCTTCGTTTCCTCTTCGCTCTCCAGCTCATTCTTTTTTTCAGCTCTCTCCTCTACTTCGTTCTTTTTTTTTCGCCAACGCGAAGGGGTTATTTGAATTTAAATGAAAAAAATCTGAAATTCAACTGTGACGCGCGTCGTGTGCCGAAAGGGTAAATACGGCCGACTCCGCGCCACGGCCGCACTTCCATACATAATCATGTATTTTTTATGACCGATGAACGTATATGCACTTGCGGCCGGCCGGCGGATGGAAAAATTTATGGCGCTGATTTTTTATTAAGAACACGGGGCTGCGTGTTTATTCGTCCATTGTGGCCTGAATATTCTGCAGCATTCGATTATGCGTGAGGTTCGAATAATGCAGGCGAAAAGTTTGCAGCGGACTGCTGTGCTTTGTGGGGTCATCGATAAAGCGATCATGGTGATATTAAATATGGATTGAATATTTAATGCTAATTGGAGTGTGAAGTCTATCTAGTAAAACTTACTAGGTACTTTCGTAAAGTCTTACAAGCATTAGATTATTGGTAGATAATAGATTGCTGTAAAACTCCGATGAAAAAATTGATTTTTTTTATTCGATTTTTATTATTTTGAAAACCGTGAGCTTAAGGATTCATCGATTTTTGTTATCTTAAATCCATATACTTTAAGGAAAAAATACTTATATCAATAATTTTCTATAGAACTTTTAACATTTTTCTATACGGAATCATTTAATAAAAATTTAATCATTTAATTTTTTTAAGGATTGAAATGTAGATTATAATCTTTTTTCTTAAATCCACCACGCAAAAAATTAATCAGTACCAAAAGATAAACGGTTCTATAAAATAAGCAAAATCGAATAAAATCAATTTTTTATCCGAAATTTGTAATAATCTACACTTACTATGAGAGGCTACGAGATTCGAATCACAGATCTTGACGAAACTTTGGGAAATGTTTTTTGGTACCAAAAAATGAACAAAGATTTAGTTGTATAATCTAATGCTTCGGAATATTCAAGTTATAGACACTTACAGTCTAATTTAAAAAAAAAAAAAATGAAAAATGAGGTTTTACTTAAAATCATTAAGTCTACACAAATCCTTCATAAATTTTTAATAAAACATGAAACTATGGAAAGCAAGCTTTAATTTGCCCTCTTTAGAATAAAGAAAGAATAAATAGTACCAAAGTTATGCTTGTTTAAAGTATAGCAACAAATATGTCTTTAAAATCATCTAAATTTTGACATGTGCAATTTTATCATTAATCAGTGTATTTTCGCAAATTATATATTAGTTACCAAAAAATTAGATACAGACAAAAGACCAGAAAACTCACTTAAGATAGGGTAAACTAATTTTTCATAAAAGTTCAGCATTGTCCTGTAGATTCCCCACGATTAGGGTAATAACCAATCCAGCATCGATCCACTTACTTTGCACTTTTTTCATCACGCCTCTTTTATGCTCAAAATAGACTCCTCAAAGTTGCGTTGCGTCAGTTCCGGAATTAATGCTCATCGCGCCGGTAATCATTTAGAATGAAAATTCAAGGCCCGCACACTCTCAAACGCTTGCATATTCGGTTTCACGCGCGAAGCTTTTACTTTTTTTCAGGGCTCGCCTTTGTTGAAAGTCAGCGGATCCGCTTTTACGACCGATAGACTTCCCGTGTCTCTAGCGTATTTCGGCACGAGGGGTTTTAGACTCCTCTTTTTTTCGGATTTGTTTCTTTGTTAGAAGCTACCTTGTTCGAATCATTAATATTCGAAATCCGGATTCAAAGCGAATCTTTTTTTATTACATTTTTAAAGCACAAAAGTATAGTTTTAATTTATAACTTTGAATTTTTCAGTTAAAATAGTTATTTAAGATATTTCTATTTCACACAAATAAAAACATTTAAAACTTTTCATTTTAACTCTATATTTTTATTATTTCTGTTATTTTATTGATTTTGAATAATAATTAGATATATAATATAACATAGTTGTATAAAAAACTGATAAAAAATTAAAACAGCTAACAGAATTTAATTATAATTTTTGCTTGCGATTTGTGTGAAAATTATTTGCACAAAAATTAATTACCGTTGCTAATTAAAATTTGATTTTCCCTAAGAAATTAGCTTAATTATTTTTCAATGTATTTTCCTAATTTATATAAAGCGGATGCTTTATTTGCAAAATAGTTTTCACTGTTCTTTTACAAGTAGTACTAACTCTGAAAAAACCTTCAATTTATTTAATACTAGTCCCGGAAATCTACTACAGTCAAAGGTAGAATGTAAAACTATCTCTCCTGTCCTGACATTTCTACGTGTATTTCACGTAATTAAATACAATTAAAGTGACGAAACTTTTTCATCGTTACCCCAGATAAAAATCAAATTTCAAAGAATCCCTTTTGTTCAATATTCTTAGGATTAAGCAACCTGAATTGAAAATCATGTGATGATCATGTTACGGTTCTAAATTATGTAATGAGAATGTTGGAACTGTATTTTAAATTTGATTGGCTTTTTTCAAATTCGACAAAAGAACACTCCCCCACAATAGTGGCATATAATGACTAGCTCAAGTATCATTTTCACAATGTAGAAGTTTTAATTAATAATTAGTACAATCAAAGTTAAATCTCTTCATTTTTTTAATACTATTTATTCACAAAACCCTACTTACTCACAACAATCGCAAAAAACCTACAACCTGACCAAAGCTGCTCATCTTAGCAACTTTTTTCTGTTAATTATCGCGCTCGAACGCGCAACTTGTCTGACAGTCGGTGAGCTTTTTGCCGCGATTTGCCTTTTTCGCCGACGAGAAACAAACAATGAGCACCGCGCAGCGCCGAGAGATAAAACCCGTGGTGTCATTATACGTTTGGCCATTGTTGCCGGCCGTAAAGTTTAAAGGAGCTAAGGGGAAGGGGTCTGGATTAGGGGTAGAAATCTTCCCTTTGGTCGGGCAGAGGGTAGCGCAGAAGAAGAGATAGGCAAGTCTAACGAGGATAAGCCGAGGCGGTCATAACTTGAGAGTCCGCAGACTACTTCTTGCGCATAGAAAGAGAGAGAAAACGCAAAAAATCTTTTTGGCTTGCGGCTTTCTTCTACGCGACTTTTGCGACTGTCTGCTGATTTTTTTGTTTTCTGAATGGAGAGATCACAGACGGCTTTTACGGGCATTTATTTTTATGAAATGGAAATGTTACATTTGGAAAGGAATTTTTGCAAACATTGGATGTAAGCACAGCAATGATAAGCTAATATTTAAAGATTTGAAAAAATGTAATTCTTTGTTTTATCAACATGAAAATTGCATTGTTCATAAACACTGTCCCTTATTATAACTTCTCGAGATCCTTCAACTATCCATCCTAATTTATTTCCATTTCAAGCAAATGATGAATCCTCTTAAGCGCAATGAAAACAAAATAGTCAAAGTAGTTTGCGTACTCGGTAATTGTTTCTCTTCCTAAATAAAAAAGAAGCCTTGAAAAATACAAGCAGCTGGCTTCGCAGTGGCGAAGTTTCCTTATTATGAACGCAATTGTTTTTTTAATCCGGGGTAATTTAGACGGGGCGGTGGCGGCTCTCTCGCAATAATAGCCCAGCGCAGCGAGTGACTCCTTAAAGACCCTATTTGCGACAACAGAAAACGAACGGTTCCTATTAAGAAACGTAATTCCTTTACTGCAGAAACTGAGACTCGTGAAGGAACCATTCGTTAGATTCTTTCCTTTCCCTCTTCTTCTTCTAAGCTTCCCTTCCCCCGGCTACGCCTGCACCCTTTCCTTATATCTTTTCCCCCAAGTATATCCTTCTCCGCTGTAGCAACAGCCTCGAGGATTATCTTCAGCAGGCGTGCCGTTAAAGGCACACTCGAATTGTTTAGTACAGGCAATTTGGCCTCAACCATTTTCTTCCAAAGGATCTTTCCCTCGTTTTATGTTTCGTTGATTCGCGCCCCAGCGTACGTGACGGGGCATCGCTTATGCGGCATTAGACTGCTTTTTCACGTCGACGAAATCATCATCGTCGCCGTCGTATTATGAGAGAACAAAGATTATGCAAAGTGCGATGCGATGCGACAGAAGATGAGCCGAGTCGAGTGGATTTCGGCGCGCATTTGCGGATGTTGTTTTTAGCGATCATTTTTTTGAATTTTAGGCAATAGCGCCCTTAACTGTTATTGCTTTTCCGATATTCAAAGTGAGAAGAAAGGAAAAGAGAAATTGAAATTGACTTTACGCTTTTCGCGAAGTCTATTTTGGGAAATTTTTTACGTTGTTTCACGGATGAATACCCTTTAAGGTAAAGTTAAATTTAAGTAAAAAGGGATGATATTTTATTTATTGTTTTCGCTGAAAATTCAGAATGAAAGAACTTGGAGAGAAAGAACATGTAACTTTTACAGCGATTTCACAGCATTTATAAAAACGCCGTTCCATAAAATCAAACAATCTCATTGAGAATATGGCGAATCGTTACAACCCACCTCGTTAAATCCTTAAATAAAGTAGATTCACATCCGCAGCATTATCAATTAAAGAGCCCTCATTAAGTTATTTACACCAATTAATGCCTTATAACCCAGCGGCTCGAATGCCGTATAATTAAGGAGCGCGCCGCTGAGTACATAACTACACGGCCCGGGCCGGCGGGTGAATAATGAGAAGTTTAAAAGCGTGATTACATCGGCGTATGTCATCCCTCAGCGGCGTACTCAAGAAAATGACCGTATCTCTGCCGTCATTTTACGCACTCACTACAGGGGGCGTCATCATAAATCCGGCGCGTTGCCTCATTTTTTATTCCCTTCCGGCCCTCCCTTTACCCCTTTTTACGAACAGAGTTCAAGGCAGTTTATTAGCTCGTCGAGCATCGCGCGCGCTGCTCGGAGATATAGAGATAAAAAGAGCGGAAATGATGTCTGCCGCCCGCGGAAAAATTTACAAAGGCTCCGCTGCGCGCGCGCACGCTGTGGTTATAGCGTTATAACTTTGGACTAGTGCTCCGCAAAAGGTCAGTACGTGCGTGCGCCGCGCACGCTCGAGTTGACACTTAACTGAAAATTAATTGTTACATCTGTGCGGGAATTTATTTTTAAAAGCTTTGTTTACTTTTATTTGAAGTAAAAAATAACGTTATTTAAGATTTGGAAATTATAGTGAAAAACAATGTTGCCATACTGAAAGAAAATTAGGCTACTTAAATTAAATAGAGGTAACAACAGTCCAAGAATAAGCTGATACTAAGTTTAACGAAATTCACATTTTAAAAGTCCCACATAAGAGAATTTATTATATACACGCTTTTTAAAATCCTTCAGGCGCATTATTATGCAAAGTAGCTCGCTCACGGAAATTTCACCCTAAGAAAATCCAGCGACTTTCCAGCGCCACGGTTACAATGCCGCGCCGCAGATATAGAACGTAGGGAGCTAAACGTATTATACGTACACACACGGGGCTATATATACACGGAGGGCCAGCGCAGTGTCCGTCGCGTCCGCGCGGCAAAATAATACGAGCGGAAGTGACGTCAGGCAAGCGTACAATGGCCTATGTGCTGCCCCCTTGGGACTACTCATACCTCCCCCGCGCTCGTCGCGGCTCACCTGCCCATTATTCACACCACAATGTACTTCCTTTTTTGTCAAAACAGCGCACCAGCTCTCTTTTTCCCGCTCGCTGCTGCTGCTGCTGCTCTAGCGCGCGCTGGAACGCTCTCCTCTTTTCTCCGGGCCTTTTTTTTATATTATTTAGTAACTGTCACGTGCTCGAGCTACCGGAGCTATAAGTTGCTTTTTTTGGTAGGTGCTGTGTTCGGGTTATACTGTTTGCGCGAGATTTCCCTTTGTGTGCATTATTAGCGGGCTTAATTATGGCGTTAAGAATTCTTTTTGAGGAAAGTTTATGCGTGCAACGGGAGAGATGAGGAATGATAAAGAGGAGCGAATATTGTTTAGTTTTAGGGTCGCATGTGAGAATGGCACGTATTTCAAAGGATTGTGGAGCTGGAAAAAAGTATTTCCGCATTAAAAATTTCATTTACGCAAAGTTTTTGTCTTACTTTATATGACTGCGTGTTTCTTGTAATTGTTTTTATAATTAAATATTATGCAACAATGAAATAAGGTCAAATTTTTTTCGCTTAAAATTTCGATGCTCACTTCGCTTAAGTAATATTAATAAATAATAGAAAAATTCACTTTTTTCTCGTTTCACATAATTTTCTGACTTTAAAAAAGTAGTTCAATATTTAGAAAAGAGAAAGAAATTTAAGGTACTTGTATTAAATAAAGTATTACTTTATTTCCTCTAAAAATTTACAGGAATTATGTGTCATTTTGTGCTTATTTTTTAAGTCAACACTGTAGCTACTTTTGTTTAGTCAGTAATAAATATTAAGCTGGTGTCTTAATTTGTATGTTTTTTAAATGTATGCTACAACGATAAATACTAAACGCAGTTGTTATTCTGACATTTTGAATTATTGTAATAGGTATAGATAAATACTTGTTTTATGATGTAGACTAATGTAATTGATCAAATTTCTGATTGCTGCATCAAACCTCAACTCTTTTGTAAAATATTTATTTTTTCTACCATCTGTATCAATAAAAAAATGTCCTTGCCAAGAGGGCTATCTGTATACAATAAAAATTGGTAATAATTCACAATGGAACAAAAAAGAATTGCATGGGTACTCCCATTTGGAGTTATGAGAAAATAAATATTTTAACAGAGCTCGTAAATTCAAGTCTAGACAAATTGAATTTTCGAACAAATGTTATGAAGAGAAGTAAGGGGGTTCCCCCGTTGCTCTACCGGGGACCCGAGTATCACGCTAGTAAGTTATGCTATGTGAGCATGAATTTCCTGTAACTGCCTAATTTGAATTCCTTTAAATACGTCCCTATTGTTATTTAAAATGAAAAAGTGACCATAAAACACAAATTTACACTTTCACTTGCCAAATAAGTATTCCAATAAAAACATCGAAAGCTAGCTTAAAATAATTGAAATGTAGAGAAAAATTTATTATATTTTACATTTTTGATAATTTTTTCATTCAAGATTTAAAATGTTTTATTTTATTTAATCTTCGTTAAATATCAAAAATGTTCATTTTTGAAAATCACTAAAATAATCCGTCCGACGATCTTGATAACAAAAAGAATTCAAAATATTTCATTTGACGATGTAAGAAATAGGGTATAACCAAAAAATAGTTATTTTCTCGAAAAATGATTCTATTTTTATCTGATATAACATTCTATGTATTTATGTTTTAGAAACCACAGCAATGCCGGTTAATTAAACTAAACGAAAAAGTTTTAATTAAAGCTTTGGTTTGTTAAAAATATTGATTTTTTCGAAAGTTACAACCATACCTAATATTAAAAAAAGGTTAAAAATGTTCAGAGCAATTTAGTAATTTTTGTACGTTACCTTTGATTGCATATAAATTCCGAAAGAATAGATATTTGTTAACTTTAATGAAAGCTTTTCTCGTCTAGTTTTACAATATTTCTTTGATAATACAAATATTTAAACTATTGTGACCGATAAAAAAGATATAATTTTTTAAAAAAATAACACATATTTGATATTCGATAATTTGTATCGATGAAAAAAGGATCCAATTGATGGAACTAGGGATAATGGATATGTTTGAATTTCAACAATTAATCCTCTTTTAAATTCCTTACGAAAATTTCATAAACTCTCTTTGTAAATTTTTAAGTAAAAATATTTAATTTGTACATATATACTTATTATGTATAATTTGAAATTAATTAATATAATTTAATATTTCTTTCATGATAAAATGCATCGTTTTTGGTCTTGTGTAGAGTGACATACCAATAATTAAGAACATGTAACCTTATTTTTATGCGCATAAAATATGCATTTAAATATTAGTAAAAACTAAGAAGATTTTTAATAAAACTTGAATCTTTCAAACGATTGTTGCACTTTAAAATAGTAACGAGGTTAGATTAGTAGTGCATGACGTTACCGTCCTTAATTAATCTATTTAAAATGTTAATGAAATGCAACTATTGTGTACAATTCAATCATGAACTCAGTGAAAGTACACTCGATGCAAGACACTTTCACTCTTATGTTTTGAAACTAATCAAATGTCATTTTAAAATCTTTAGAATTTTTTTTCTAAGAAGATTTCTTACTAAATATTTATTTACGTGATTAATTTCTGAATTCCAAATATAATGTAACGATAATTTAAAGCATTGATATCAATATGATAATATTCTAGAATAAAGTTGGAATCAGCGATTGGAATAATACTACTGGATTTACGAGTAAGCTGTACCATTTTAGTATGCGTTAATTTTTTGAATTCTTTTAAACGGTTTAATATTTTACATGTTTAACTTTGTTATTAACTTTGTTAATTGGCCTCGTGAAACCTCTGTTAAACTCACCACACGTAGTATGTAATAATTAATTTTGAACAAAATTCTAAAGAATCGATACGTAAGCTTAAGAAATAGCAGCAACTAATTGCAATATACATGTAATAGAATAGAGACAAGCGTTTCAACTGGGAGTGCTACAAGAACCGCTAAACAATAAAATGTTTACTACCTAATCATTATTATTTAAAAACATCGCAGCTGCATCATCGAACATTTTCTTGACTCCAATAATAACGTCAAGGTTTCTCAACGCCAATATCTTCAGCAAAAAAATTGAAAACAACAGGTTACAAAAAGACTCGACAAAACCAAAGCTCCGACTCACTTATACAGCGAATCGAAAAAAAAGGCCAACATCAGGATCGCGTCCGTAATTAC
Source organism: Eupelmus urozonus (assembly GCA_900480035.1). Taxonomy (NCBI): domain Eukaryota; kingdom Metazoa; phylum Arthropoda; class Insecta; order Hymenoptera; family Eupelmidae; genus Eupelmus; species Eupelmus urozonus. The sequence continues at coordinate 1,065 of UELX01002657.1, read as the reverse complement.
AGCGGCGGCCGCGCGCGGGCGCGCGGAACTATTTTAATAACGCCCGCGGCGCTGGGCAATAACAAAAGTTACGATTGATAAAACGTCCTCCTGCCCCCTCGTCCCGCTCGCATCGCGATAGTAAAATCTGTCATGGCTGCTGCTGGCGCACGGTCATTCGGCCGAGCCGGAGATTCCCCCTTTCGGCAGGGAGAGCAGGGCTTTTACGAGTCACGCTAACTTGGCTCTCGCCTTTGTGGTGCGTTCGGTAATTATACGGCTTGCGGTTAATACGGCGAGTAGCTACGCGAGCTAGCTCGCGTTATAGGCCTGCCAAAGAGAGGGAGAGAAAGAGAGAGAGAGAGAGAGCTTTTGCCCACACTGGCCGGACGATGAAATTACGAAGCGCGCGCCGGATCTTCCGGTTCCTGCGCTACTGCCACAGCGCGCGTGTTTTATGTGTGCGCGCGAGCGCGCTTTTCTCAGGAGTGGGAGTTAGTGTGTGCGTGGGCTCGTAGAACGAAATGTCACGTGCTGCGTGACGCTCGGGGCTGGCTATTTTATTGGATTTATCGTTTTAATAATGTGGCCCGCGAGCTTCGGGGTGATGCTTTATTGTGATATTGTGAATTATGATTTGGGTAAAGATTTTTTATTGGATTTTGAATTATTTAGAACCGTGGCTTGTTTAGCATACTGAGAACAACTACATTTTTGTATTTGACTAAATGATAGATATGAGATTTTTTTTATTAATACCAAAAATTTCAATCTCATTTTACATTAATAATGATCCCTGGTAGAAAATTAATCATATTCTGAGCAGAAGTTCTGGTAAACAAATGTTAAAATGATACATATCTAGAAATTTTGTTTAAAATATTTCCAGAATTTTTAGGAAAGTATCATTTTAACATTTATTTACCAGAAATTCTGCCCAGAATATGGTCAGTTTATACCAGGGTGAGCAACAACAAATTGTATTTATTAATTTATTAAAGTTACGAAGTTACACTGAGAAAAATGTATACTAAGAGCAAAAAGATCGATCTTTTTGAATGGTATCATTTTGATGAAAACAGAAAT
>UELX01002656.1:0-29211 GCA_900480035.1 Eupelmus urozonus | reverse complement strand
TGTATACATTTTTGTCCATTTTTAATGACCATTTCAGAGTTTTGACTCCATTTTAAATGGGTAAATTTCTACCAGGGGTAGAATGTTCTAAAAAGTTTAGTAATTCTTTCCTTATAAATCAGTGTATTCTTATAATACATATTCTTTATAAACGCACATATTATTACAGATAGTACTAATAAGAAAAAAAATCCAAGAAGTAAATGTAATAAATGTTCTGAAGAAAGTAGCTGCAGTATTTTTCTTGCGTTTTACTAAATACTTATAGCTAACCTGTGAATAATTAAAAAAAATAAATATTTGTATAGAATATTTTTCAATTTTTATTGAACGCATTAAAATAATGCTGTTTTATCTTAAATTATGCAAAGTGATAAAATGTTCAAAACATGGGTAAAGTGTTTGCAAATTAAAATTAACATTATTAATTTGAAAAAAAAAACAAAGAACAAAGGTTTAATTATAAAAATATAATATTGAAAATACAGTATAAAGACAATGAAAATTCTATGCCGTTACTTAAAATTATAGGTTTAAAAAGCAAAGAGGGGTGGATAGGGGATTGTTGCTTGGTTACTCCCAGCGCACTGTGCGCTATGTACACGCTCAGACTTACCATTACGGATCGACTCGGTGATTTAGAAGTCCCTTTTTACCGAGCTTTTAATAGTTTTAATTAAGGCCCTGCGTTCAGCTTCTCAAACCCAGGCATTTACCAAGCTGAGTCACAATTATCAATTACAACGTTACGTGCACAATCGTCTTATTTACCATCTTACTTTGGTCAGTCTTCTTTTATTTTTCTCTTCTCATAATACATGAAAATACTTGGAATTAATTGGCGTTTATTGTTTCATAGATTTCTTGATCAATAAATATGGGGGGTTCAGTGCAAAAGAAAAGCAAGGACGTTTTAAAACCTGATATTTCTGAAAATTCAAAAGAATAATATTCTTAAGTTTTATTTTGCTAGATAATGTGAAAATATACGTGATAATAGTCTACAGGAAAAATAAGAATATTTTAAATTATAAATAGTATATAAAATCATCTTTCAATAATACAGCATAAAAGGTAAGCAAATTAATACCAAAAAATCTCAACGAAAACCAGTACTACATAAAATTCCACCAATAAACCGCAATAAATTTCGAATTTCCGGGTCATTATTAAAGTAGACCGGCGAAAATCTCACCTAGAATCTCGAAAAAAACTCTCCACCACAGCAGCGCGCCATACCTGCGCACACAAACTCCCCCCGCAAAGCCGAAAACAAACGAGTCACGCTTCCCAGGCCTCTCTCCATTGTTCCTCCGATCCGCGCAAAAATTTGTCTCTAACACGCTCTCGCGCACGACGACGCGCCAGCTGCCTCTCCTAACACATTGGAAAATTGAAAATGAAAATAAATTATTTTCGGAGACACACGCCGGATGCCCTAGCGCTCTCTCGCTCCTATGTTCGTGCCCATCACCCGGCTCCGCAGTTTTAAACACAGCGCTTCCAATAATTTACGATCGAGGTATCGGAGCCGAGCTATCTGAGGGCCCGGTAACGAGTTACGATAAATCTCGGGGAATCTCGGCCGTGGATACACACACGCGCGAGCGAGCCCAGACCCGATTTCATATTTATAACGCCGTATTTCGTCGGGGTTCCTTTTTCCTCGGAGCGTCTTTTTCTCTTCTGCGCGCTGAGTTTTAATCTGTGTAATGAATTACGCTTTTATTAGGTGTACCGAGAGAATGTTGGGGCTGGAGGCTTCGCGCGCACGCGACGATGCATGGAGCTGGCTTCGAAAAATTGAATTTTTTTGAGATTGTGAAGGGGTAGTCGAGGTTTTTCTGGTGCGCGGTCTCTCGTTCGTAAATCGTGCGTTCTATTTTGCGATGAAAAATGCTTGGAATATATTTTTAATTAGAGTTCGATAAATCAGCGTGTTTTCTAGTGCGGGTAAGCTATTTTAGTCAAACTGGAAGGTAATTTATATTTGTATGTTGGTGCGGTACAAGCTACATGAAACCGTTTTCCAGCTTATTTAATTAGTATACAGCATATAATAACAGTAAAATTAAACTTAATGATCTTAAAATATATATTTTCTTGAATCAATATATTCGTGCGAATATTGTAAAGCAAGCTCGTGATCATATTAACCTACAATTTTCTCTGATTTTTATACGTAAATGGACTTATACAGAGCTGCTACTCCAACCGATCACGTCTTCTGCTCTCTTGAAATATACATCTTCATTATAGGATTACGATTCGACGATTTACCGCTTAACGTATCGTCAAAGCGATCGTAATATATATTTATACCCTTTTCTCCGCTCATAATGCGACCTCCTGGCCATTGTGCTGGCCGAGCTTATAATTTAAATGTTCCGAATAGACCGCTTGGTCGTAAATCTACCGGTTTGATGAGCCAAGGTAAAGAGGGTGCTGTCGTCGTTCTTAAATAGATCGCAGTTGCCTTTCTAATTTTGACAAATGTTCCGGCATGAAAAAGCTCATAATTAACATGTTTTCAAACGTACACGATGCAATTTAATAATTTAAAAATAATACACAGTAATTATTACAAATCTACTTAATTTAATTATACCAGATCAGCTGATAAGTAGTTACTACACCACAAGAAACATACACCTTCAAACTCTTCCTTATCAAATTAAGCAATTACCTAATACTTGCAGGAGCAAACGTATATCCAAATTTCTTCCCTGACACTTTCCAACTATAGAAACCACGTGCGAGGTATCCGATTGATCGTTGGCACGTGACATCGATGCACCAAGCTCGAATTATCATCCATCGCGTCTCATAAGAACGACTGGCTCAATACGTGATGCGAGTAAGGCACCAAGCGCGATAAGCCAATAATTAAGCTAATGGCTACTTTTCAAGTGGATTTCCGTGTGCCTGGGTGGAATCCGCTTGCCGAAGACTCGCTATTACGGTCACGAAGGCTCGCTCTGTGCGCGCGTCCTCTCCCACTTCTTTGTCTCGTTTCTTTTGCTCCTGCTTTTGCGCATCTTCAATTCTCCTTGTGCTCGCCTCTTCGTCTCTTTTGCCTTTTGTTTTCTCGCCTTAGGTGAGCGCGATTTTATAGGGAATAGGGTGGTCATCGATAGTGGAGAATATCTATTAAAACGTGATTTTGAGATTCATTGTGTGTTTGTTATTCATTGTAAAAATATTCATAATGTTAGTTAGCGTCTTGTTAGTGTAGAACAAATCGGCAAGTGCAATAAAAAATTATCAGCGATAGGTATTATACATATGCTTTTATTAACTGTTTATCTGCTGTAAAAAAGCAATTATTATTTTAATTATATCTTACGAACTGAAAGACCAATTAATATTTTCGATTAAGATTGCAACTCGCAATAGCTTTTTATATAATTTCCATTATAACGATTAAACAAAAACGAATATCAGAAACTACTCCAAGCAACTATTTCATCCAAACCCAATACCCTCGCAGATTCCAGGCAAGCTTTCCAGCAAAGCCTCTTAAAAATCTATCTTCCCCTCTTCTCCTACCATCCCCCCTTCGATGAATCCTTGAACGGTTCCCAGCCTCTTATCGCCGCTTACTCTCGACCCCCGTAGTTTCGCTGTCCGTGCCAATAATTGCGGTTGCCCTAGCTGCCGCGCAACTGCCCTGATCGCTATCTCGATAATTCTGAGCGCGGCCGTGAAAAACTCGAGAGACCGCCACGCCCGTGATTCCCGATGCACTCCCACACTTTGGCTTTTATATACCCTGCCGAGGGATTTTTTGGGATTTTTGTTCTCTCTGAGTATGATTAATGAGGAATGGTTTTGACTTTTATCGGATTCTTCGGGATAGCGATCTTATGATGTATGTGAAATGTATTTATGTATTGTAAATATATGTGACTGAGTTAGCAGTTTTGGTATAGATATACAGTACATTTTTTAGATTAATTATAATTTTATTATGAGAGAGGTGTAGAATTCAGCAAATAAAATGTAAAAATCCTCCTACAAATCATTGTGTAAAACGATGATTAAATTCTAGTCTGTTGTTTGTTCGGAATCGTCATGCTGTCTTTATTGCTCTTTCGCTTTCTCGATTTCTGAGTGATTTATGTGTTCATCATGCAGCGGAAAAATTTCGCGACTGCCCGATATTTCATTATTCATCCGAGCAATTCTTTTTTCCGGTGTCACGCATCGTCAGTTCGGTTCGACCAGATGTTTTACTCATCTCGGAATATTACTTTTATCATTGATGTATACATATCAGACAAAACTAGTATTTTAAAAGTGTATAAATAAGGTTCATCGTATTCAGAATGTGATACATTAATATTTAAAGTTTTTCATGTTTTTCAATTACATAATATGGAAAATTATTGCTAAAGTAAATACTGTGAGTGAATGTTATAATAATATTTTTCTGGTACGGAAAAGTGCGTCAATTAGTTTTTTCCTCTGACCGATATACATCGGAAGTGGATAGTTTATTAAATAACCACGTTTCACAAGACTAAAAATACAGCTTGATATATCCTCTTCCATTGGCAAAACAAAACCACTATTTCTAAAGACTATCCAGTAAAATCTCATATTTTCCGTAAACACAAAATACCACTTAAACAAAATACTCACAAGAAGCCAACACTTACGCAACAATGACCATCCACAACATACTTTAAAAAGCCATTCCCCAAGTCCATCAAACACAAGCCAGTCAAAAACCAAAAATTTACACTTCCATCCACATCCCATCCTTCAACAAAATGAACACATCCCCGGCACTAACTACACCAAAAAAAGCACCGCTACAAGCGCACGCGTCAGGCGAATTTCATTGCATCATCATCAAGGCCCGCAAATCTCGGGGCGAAAAGCCTCTCAGAAACGCTTGCGCCTCGCGTCTCGTAAACGCACAATGAATTTTAAAGAGGGTAATTTCAGTACCGCGGCGGCAACAATGGGGCCCCCTCGCCGATGCAAGCCCAAGCACTACCGCCCGAGCTGTGCATGCAATCATCCCGACAGTGCCAATTTTCCGCGGCCGCGTGAGAAAGCCGGCGCGTGTGCGGCCTGTCCTGATTTTTTTCCCCTCGCCGGAGAGTATATAGTGGCGGGGAAGAGAGGAAGATCGACAAGCGCGATCGGCGGGCGAGCGAGCCGGAAGATCGCGACTTGCTGGAGCGTTTCAGCCGTCAGTCAAGATTAGCCGGGGAGATGTAGGTAGAGCATGGCGGGAGAGGAATTCGAGCCCTGGCATGGAGATCAATTAACGCGCGGTGAGGTGTGTATGCGCGTCTATTAGTGGGGCTTTGCTTGAGGAGAGCTGTGGGTGAGGTGGGAGTTGGATGAGATGGGTTGGCTGTCTTCGGGGGTCTGGGTGGTTTTTTGTTTGAAGTGGTAGATGTGAAAAGAACGATTTTGGTGGAGGGAGGAAAGTAAGTTTTAGATTTTGATCAGGCTTTTGTGGTAAAGAATCAAGAATATTAAACTGGATTAGACGAGATCACTTTGGCATGTATTGAATTATGGTAAAAGAAAAGTGATCAAAATTCAGGATAAGACAAGAAATCGAATATGTAGGTACATCTTGTGTACTTTTATAACATCAAATTATATGTAACTGATGCTGTACAATTGAGCAATCATTATTTTAAATAAAATTTAAGTTTATACTCGTCTAATATAATCACGGATAACGACAAGTCATAGAATAGAGTAAAGTAATAACCAAGCCACCAAGTGAGACCTCCTTTGGGGCGATAAAATTAGATATAACAATAATTATTAAGTTAATTAACACTTTTAATTACTTTACATTTATTAGTGTACAAAACTTTAGCACACCAATAGTAAATTCAATATATCAAAGCACTTTACTGGTTTTTACAATGTTTGGTTACAAATTTAAATAAAGACTGTTATACAAACTATAATGACACTATCAGAATTCTCTCGAAATCGTATGTGGTCGAAAAAGGTAATTTTGAAATATGGCTCTTACGTGCAACAGGTTGTTCATATTACTTACTAACCCTAGCAGTATTGTAATGCTTATTATGTCTATCTTATAATGTTTAACTTTTTGTTCTATTTAATCATACACTCAAGTGATACGATAAAACTAAAATTAACATTATTTTGAAACCGTAAAAAACTAAACAATCATATATTGTCTTAAACATATAAAATCAATATGTTTTAAAGAAACATTTATTTAAATCACCAAAAAAAAAGAAACAAAAATACGAATTTCGTTTATCATTATAATATCTCCAAAAAAAAAGCCAGCAACCATCCTTCCAAAAGCAATTTCTTCGATCGCCGGCCACTCGGTACCGACAATAACAGATTGCAACAATACATCTGCACACTCTCTTATCGGCATGTTAAACAGCCCGAGAGCCTATATATCTACAAATACACCCTTCCCTCCTCCCCGACACCGCGCCAAGCCGCGAAAGAAGAAAAAGGAGAAAATAATGCAAAAATAAAGGAAATCATTCCCAGCCGATTAATCTCTCTTATTTCTCCTGCTCCAATTCCATCTGTCCGTATCTACTTATTCAGCTCTCCCTCTGCCATTACACTTTCCTCGAGAGAGGCAGAGCGCCGTCGACAGGCAGCCTAGAGAAAATCGAAGAACGAATATGGGGGCGTGCTTCGAGATCGACGATCCTTAACCGGGGAATGCGATTTGTTCTGCCATCCCTTCGCGGGACAGAAAGAGAAGGAGAGATTCCAGGTGGAGATCGCGCCTCTTAATCTGATGTAAGCGAATTTTTCTCGTCTCGTTGCAGGCCCCAAGCATATATGAGGCCCGTCGCGCAGACACACTCCGAAGATGCCTATCGCGTGCTTGCGAGCGCTCTAACGTTTCGTATGTGCAATCCTTCTCTCTCTCTCTCTCTCTCTCTTGCTTTGTCCTTCTATACTGCGTGCGCGAGCCTTCGTCTCTCTTTCTCTTGCAAGCGCGCGAATGCTGCTCCCGTGATCCTATCTGCACGGTAAAGAGTCGAACGGGGCCTTCTCTTTGGTTTTTCTCTCTCTCTCGCTCTTTCTTTAGGTTCTTTTTCGTGTGCAGCGATTCTTTTTTCGAACGTGCGCTAGCGAGCGGCGATGCATCTTCGTCACCAGGCGGGTTTGTGTTTATGGGTAGAGTTCGTGTGAATTGTTTGCTTTTTTCATGCTCCGGTTTCTTCCTCTTCCTGTTTTCGGTGTTAGTCTTGCGTTTTTTTGTGAGCGAACGATATACGAGAATTTGGAAAATATTTTGGTTGTTCTGATGCATTGTTTAATTTTACACGGAAAATCGAATGATGTAATAATTACGTATAACAACGAACGTTCGTTGTTTATGAAAGGCGAAAATATACAAATAAAATCATCAAAATATGATACGCGAAACTGTGATCGCACGATGTAATTATGAAACGAATCCTGTATTGTCATAACATTTATTCAACAATCAGTAATATTAATACAAGGATCGTTCTTGGATTTGAAAAATATTAAACTTTCACTTCTTTTACTAAAAAAAGTAACAATGTATCAAACATTTAAGTATTGATGGCTTCTACTAAAACTTATAATATGGATAGTAATAATACCAAACAAAACAATGTTAAAATATTAAAAAGTATAAATAATTTATTTCTACATTAACAATAAGTACTCATTAATTTTTACACTTGTCAAACAACTTGATAACTAGGAGAGCGTCACACCTCTGGGTCTCAGATCTTAATGAAACTTCGTGATATGTCTTTTGGCACCAAAAAATGAACAAAGCCACAGTCATACGATCTAATGCTTCGGAAAACTCTAGTTATGGACGTTTGTAGTCTTATTTTAAGGAAAATATGAAAAAAGAGCTTCTTTTTCAAATAACTAATCTTCTTGAAATATGACTAATCTATAGTGGAAATGCCTTAAATCAATTTCCAATTACTATAATAAAAGTAGCAATGAAAGCACACTTATTAATTGTAACATTCTGCCGGTTGGAATTTCTATGATTTTCGGTGCACTTATATTGCTCAACTTTAAGCAAGCATAACTTTGGTTTTATGTAATAATTCTTTATTCTGAAAACAGCAAATTGAAGTTTCATTTCATTACTTTGATTATAGTTATTGGAAATCGAGTTAGGACATTTCTACACTAAACTAGTCGCATTTTAAGAAGAAGAGTTTTTTCATATTTTCGTTAAAATAAGACTATAAAAGTCTGTAACTAAAGTTTTCCATCTTATGGTATCTAAAAACATATTCCAAAGTTTCATTAAGATCCGACACACAAAGGTGCGACATTTTCCCAATTAGTATCTTTTACCTAAACTCTCCCGAAATTAAAAAAGCACAACTCTTCACCAATACCCCCGAACGCAAACGCATCCCAACAAACCCATCGCAGCCACCCAACCATCTCAAAACCGCACAACTAAAAAACCCGCCGCCACCGTCCACCGCATCCGGCTCGCACTTGTCACATCAGCATCAGCACGTGCACGATACATTCCCAGCCTTGCGTCTTATCCCCCACAGACACTCCGGCACACACATTTCGCGTTCACGTCGAAACATGATGTTGTTCGCACTGCCGATCCTCAGCCGCCGCCTCGCAGTAGTAACAGGCCCTGTCCGATAAGCCCGGACTCTCCCATTGGCCAGCCCCCCACCCTACCTCCGACACTCGCTCCGCCTGATACCGTCCATAATTAGCCCGACGCTATTCGTTAATGAGCTCGGCGCGGGCGCTAGGATGACGATGATTCCTTCTCTCTCTCTCTCTCTCTCTCTTGCGCGCTCTTTCTCTCTCTCTCTCGCTCGCTCGGTCTCTCCCTCCTCCCGCGGCGCGTTCTGAATGGACGAGGCGGCTGCCGCCGCCGCCGCGGGGCCACGAGAGGTCTAGTCGAGCCGATTGCCTCCTTCTCGAAAGGTCGCGACACGGGCCAGAGAGCGCGCGCATTATCGTCCCCGGGGTGAAAAAGGTGAAGCCGTGCTGTAAGCAAGAAGAGGAGCCGCCGCCACCGCCGCCGCCGCTAAGCTAGCTACTACCGCCGTCGCCTCTGTCTCTCTGTGTGTGACTCGCTGCTCTCTGTGTGTGGATCGGTATATCGATATCGCTCGATCTGCGATTTCGGGTGAGAGAGGGTGGGGTTGGGTTTTAGATTGGCTAAGAGGCTTTGAGGAGAGTTGTTGAGGGAGATTGAGTGATTTGAAGGTTTTTTTTGTTGATTGATGGGAGGATCGGGGTTTTTGCATGCGCGGATCTTTTTTTAGAGATTAGAGCTCGGTTTTTCGTTATCGGAGATGAGATTAGTTAGTTTGGACTTGATGATTATCGATGTTCAAACATGAAATTTTGTCACTAGCGTGACAATCTTTAAAAATATTTATGTTTATATTTTATTATTTAAAATTGATTCCCAGAATATTAATTTTTATTTGTTTTTAAGTTTTAATTCAATTTCACTTAATTAAAATTTATTTAAGAAAATAATCAAAATTTAAAGTATTAATTAAATTTATTTTGGTTATTAAAATTAATAATGAAGTTATATTTGGCAATTCGAATAACGAGAATCACTAATTTGAAAATATTTTAATACACTGTTTATGGAATAAAGTATGTTTTAAATTTTTAATTTTCGGCAACTTTATTACGAAAGCGTTATTGAAAACATTAATTTTTTCAGATATCAAAGGAGCACGTACACGATTTTGTTCTAAGAAAATCAAGATTTTATTGGAAGGTACAATTAATAACTTCATACGTAAATTATACGTATAATATTTTTTTAATTTAAACAAATTCGCATTAATTAAGGCAATACAAATTTTCCTTTCTACTGCGAATTATAAAGTCCGTTTGCAGATTTTACATTTTGGCAAAATATTTCTATGATATATATTGTAGTTTTAATGAAAAATTACAATATATAGTTAAGATAATTATATTAAACTAAAAATTTGATGTGAAATATAGATTCCTGTATTTACTTACGGAAATAAGGATTTTACATCATAGCTTAATTTTGCAAATTAAAAAATTGTTTTGCAAAAGTTATAAGAAATAGACAGTAAAGCAGAATAAAGTTATTTAGAAAACTTTATTCTCTAACCCTAAGACTTATTTGAATACAAACAATATTACAGTTGCATGAGTCAATATAAAAAAAATAGGCATTTTAATCCTAGCTTCTAAAACTAAATATCCCATAAATTGCACTAAAAAACTTGCTTCGTTACAACCGTTTACTCCAATCTCATCCCCATTCTCAGAAAAGTCAAAAAAACTTATAATTGTATGCATTAGACACCGATTTACCTTCGCGATCGGTTTTCACCGGTCCGCCACACGCGCACGCCCCCAACACACGATCCCAACACTGAACACCAAGCAAAGAGGAAAAAAAGAAAAGAGGAAGCGCGCTTTCGTTCATAAGGGGTTATTTTCTTGCGATCGGAGAGCACCAGCCTCTCGCGATCCACTTTCGCGTCGGGGCCCGCTCGATGAAACCAAGCGGGCAGGGCAATTTTGAATTTTACGCAAAATTGTGGAGGTACTCGCGCAGCGCTCTTCAAAGGCGATGCGCGCAGTGTAGCCGCGCGCATTTAAAATTAAGATTCTTTTCTTATGCAACGCGCGCGCATTGCCAGCTCGTATTACCTACGAGCGGCTTGTAGCGCTCGAAATCTGCATGTCGGATAGAGTCTTTGAAAGTATTATCATAATTTTAAGTTTTTCTTTGCGCGGTGCACGAAATTTTTATCGCCGGCTAACCTTGAGTGCTCTGTGGTGTGCGTGTAGTTGGATTTACGTACCGCGGCTCTATGCAAATTCTTCGATTTGCATTCTAACGCTGATGCGCGCAGTGCTAGGAAATAGACACATAGTTTGAATTTATTTATAGATGGTTCTGGCATGTGAAATAGCTTTTTTGAAACTATCATGAGTGATGGAGAAAGTCATCTGTGATGGGTAGCTGTGAGAGAAAAAATTAAGTTATTACAGTCTGTTACTGATAGGGAAGATATTTAAAATTCTAGGCAACTAATTGGGATGCATACTGAAAATTTCGTGTCTTGAGACATATCATATTTAAAAATTAGTTTTAATAGGTAAACAAAACTTCCTTCCCGTTCTCACATTGTTCTAATTTTTTACTTCTTGCTAATTATTTGCAACACAAAATGAAACAGATTATTATAATCTTACTGGCATACAGATTTTATGAATAATTACGCGATTTTTCAGTTGGTTTACTCGTGCTTGTGGTTGGCATTGTCATTTTGCTTCTAGTTATAAATAGTTAGGAACCTGTAAAATGTCATTCTGACAAACTAAAAAATATGACATACACAGTTATTAAGTATAATATATCAAGAATCAGAAATGATATACTGTCACCTACACGTATCGCGGTAGAAACTAGCTCAAATACTTTCAAATTATTACTATAATCTGAAATTAATACAAAACTGAATTATTGATACAAAATCATAAGTTTAATAAACATAATCATCACTTCAAATCCAACGGCGCCGCTTACTTAAGTAACGCTCACCTTATCACTAAAAAAAAAACATAAAAAAAAATCATTCAAATCGCAACAAAAACAAAAAAAAACTCTCGCAGAATCCGCCTCTATCTCTCCGCGCCGGAGATAAGAAATCCACAGCGGCAAGTCAGCCGCGATTTCTCGTCGCTTCTCCGGCGCGCCTCGTGACAATAGGCAGCCTCGCAAACACGCCGGCGATCTATGAAAAAGCAGGAAGTCTGCGCTCGGCTTTGCAATAAAGGAGAGCAGAACGAAAACCTCCCGCATAAAAAGCGCGCGCTGAAGGCGTCAAAGGCAGCTCTTTCTTTTTCATCTTCTCTCCCTTTCGCGGCAACAATGCAGCGATCCCCGCTGATAAAAGTCGCGAGGTATATTCGCGAGGACAGATCGCGAACGCGGATAAGCCTCCGCGAAAAAGCGCCCCCATTGTAATGGTAACGCGCGGGCCGTTTAATGTGTTTCCGATAAACAGACGGAGGAGCGGGGGAGAAAAAATGCAGGATTGTGCATGCGAGATGCGAGTGCTGTGCATGAGCGTGGTTGATTGTATGGCTAGTGGGCTTTGGGTGCGAAAGAGATGGATGTTAAAAGTAATTTTTGGATGGGATTGTGGGTAGAGTTGGGCGAATGGGATTATTATATTTCGATTTTATAGGGTTTAAGTTGAAGAAATTTTATTTATTTTTAAGTTATTGATTGCTGAGCTTGAAGGTTCCATGGAAGCGTCTGTGTTTATGTTCTGATAAGGCGCGCAGCTTTCGAGATTGTATTAATAGCAGTGTAGTGTTATATTCTCCAGAGATATTTTATCAAACTATTACAGAATTGGTATAAAAACTTATCAAAGCTTGATATGTATTCGCGTGTATACGTCTATTTATCTACACAGAATAAGAGACCAATAATTTATACTATAAAACTGTGTCTAACAAATTATGCTTAAAATTCTCTCTGACTTTTCAATAGTTTCCATTCTCTTTTATCTAATCCATTTTTTTCTTTCCAGCAAATTATAAAATATTGAATAATAATATCATTCTCTTTCCTGTCATTTACACAAATAAAGTTTCCTCGTTGACCGAAATGAGTAACGGAAATTTCAAACGCATTTCGCGAAGCTACCTCAAAAAATAAAACGACCACACGCTTCCTTCGACAATCGAAATTTTCCACATTATAATTTCTAGAGCATCGCATTCATAATCCACGCACCTAATGATCGCGATGAAGGGGAAGATTATTGCATCAGCTGTTTTCATTGGAGCGCACGACGATCGTTTTTTAACAAATAAAGCAGCACGCGACGTATCGAGCATTTATCGGTTTTCTTAATTCGAGGAACTCATGCCGATGATTGACGCAACTTATTCGCCACGCTGATACGATTCTTATTTTCTTCGCCGAGCTCCGCACCGAAAATACCGCGGGAATTCGCTTCTGATAAGTTCGATTCGATTCTACTTTTTTTTCGTTCGTTATTTTTTTAGTCTGGCTCGGTCGTTCTGCTTATAATGAGATTAGCTTTAAGTAAACACGGATATTTTCGATTATTGCAAAAATAATGGTTGTCATAATAATGTGCAATGTAAGATTGGATTATACAAGAATGTATTTTTGCAAAAGTTTTAATAACTTAATTTAATATATATTAGATGAAATATTAAATCGATGCAGTTAATTGAAACTACATTCCAAATTTGCATTCTTCGAGGTACTTACACCAATGGAATTCCATGCAAATTTGCTTTTGACGTAAACAAATAAAAATCATTAATTAAGTAAAAGGAGAAAAAAAATACGGGTGTAAAACAGCACAAAACAAATCGCCATAATTCTCGTTGCTATTAATTGTCACTCTTTGCTGAGCGCCACGCTTAAATTGCATTTCCGACTCGCTTATCTCGTATAAATAGGCGCACACGTGTCTTTCGATAATCCCCGCAATTAATATGAGAATTACGCAGGTACGCTCCTCAACGAGATGCATTTATCCTTTTGCTTTTACTTTCCTCTTATTATCTCAGCTTTGTAAATTTTCTCTAACTCTCCTTTACTTTTTAGTTTTACTTTCTAAAGTTTTTTATATAACTTATTTATCACTGCAATCAAACTAGTGAGCATTTTTATAGTATGAAATAGTTTATTTTAATTTATCTAAAATAATTGTTTTAAAATAATTGTTTTAGATTAATTGCTTAATCGTTGATCGATATTAAATTGTAAGCTATAAGCGAACACGAATGTTGATTTAATATTTACTTGCACGTAAGCTCATTTACATAGATATAGAAATGTACAAGCTCTAAACACATGCCAATTCAATTAATAATTAAACAGCCAGCAGATGCATTTAACAGAATAGGGCGAGTATTGCATGGGAAAATTTGCATATTCAATACTAGAGGAAACTTGGCTGCCGATTATTATATAACGCCGCATTATACATCATTATAATCAAATCAAAGATAATTGTAACAAAATTACGCTTTATTTTTTACCCACCTCAACCCCCACTACCCCCAAGCGCTTAATTATAAAAATCCACACTTCCACACGCGTCTTCACACCCTCAGCTCGCAATCAATAAACCCGTTAACGACCGAAGCCGCTAAACACTTTTCCAATAAGCCACACCCCTTCGGAATGCAAAGAAATCACCTAATAAATCAATCCTCTCACGCCTGGCTCTCGCGCTTTATTATATCCCGAGAGCTCCCCGAGCAGCTCATCGTTTTCTCAGCAAGCGCTCATATACACGAACTCTCAGCGGCCGGAAGCCTCGCAAGCAAACGCGAATGCGTATGTAGACACGCACGCGCGCAGACTCATATTTATGCGCATGCAAATTGCCGGAGCGCGAGGAACGGCTTTGGGGGGACATGTAGATACTAAACGATGTACTCGCTGTCCTGTCGAGAGGTGTTATATATAAAGGAGCGTGCGTGAAGGGAGGGAAATGGAGATGGGGATTAGGTTGGAGATGCGCTGAGGACAGTTCAATTTTGTTGAATGTTTTGGAGGTGGGGTTGCAGTGGAATGTGGGTTTGTGTGGAAGGGATTAGTTAAATTTTCGTAGGTGTGATGTAGATTTGGGTGTAAAGTTTTATGAGATTTGATAAAATGTTATTGAGAACAGGAGAATCCGTTTTTTAAATTTTTCTAAAATACAAGTCGCCGTTGATTTTGGTTTGTGATTAAAACGAAAAATTGATGATGAGGAAGCTGAATAAAATATGGATTTTTATGTTCTTGTCTATAAGGTTGTTTTATCTAAACGTCTATTTATTCAAATAAATATGTAGTTTATTGCAACCTTAAATCATTTAACAACGCGTTTTTAGTTTTTTAAATTCATTGAATCCCTTGAAAAAATCAAATACAAATATATACAGAAAGTAAAAGATTATTTGCGAAACTGAGCATGTAAAGAGGTTAAATCTTCATGTTGCTGATGAAAAGTGGAATGAGAGTTGAATGATCCTAAAACGCGTAACTATCTGGAGTGTATCAAGATATTTTTTTAGAAAGTATATAAAATAACTGTACCTGTTCTGCTTGAAATTATTATTTATTTTCAGTAAAAAATTTCTTGATAAATTTTATCCCAATCTAACCTCAATATCATGAATTTGATTTGATTTGTCAACTCCTACAGTATAAAATATAGTCCCATACTCCCCTATAAGTTGATTATTACGTTCAATTTTTTTCCTACCTCCAGCGAAAAGCTTCTCACGAGATAAATAATCAATATTCACACCCACATCAAAATCCACTATTATTTAAAAAAACCATAAAAAATATTGACAAAAAACAACAACGTAGAACAATAATTTTCATCACTGTAAACAAACCTTTAATCTTCTCCACTTCACAACCAAATTAATCTGATTCTTTATTTATTTTTCAGGATGGTCCTGGTGGTGAACGGGGTCCTCCAGGAGGAGCCTCCGGTGGACAGTCGCACCCTATATGCTGCGCACCCGATTTATCGGGAGACCGCGGCGCAACTTCACATGGTGCCGGCTAAACTCGTCGGACCTGCTGGTCTCCTGTACTTACAACAAAGGGAAATGGCTGCTACTTTGCCACACGACAGTGAGTTTTGCATAATAGATTTTAACAAAATTATTTGCGGTATGGGAAGGTGGGTATTACTTGAAGAATTATGTGATGGAGATAGGGAGGGGATAATGTTAAACGTTAAGTCTAATGCTTACGAATGTCTGGAGTAATTGTTTATACTAGTCTGTTTTATGATTGAGTGCGTTATATTTGGAACTTTGTGATAAAATCGTTACTTAAGCAATGTTAAATGTGGACGTTGGAACAGCACTGGAAGCGGAATAACAATGCATGAAAACTAAAGTGTGATTTATATTTGCAGAAAACGTCAACATCCTCGGTTCGGATGACGTAACGACGTGTATAATTGCCGTGCTCAGGCATTCCGGTGAGTTGTTATTAATAGATTTATTTATTATTTAAAGTGGTTTATTTATAATTTTCTTTCAAGCGATTGCAGTCAATGATAATTGTTGATTTTATTGAAGCGCAACTATGTTTAAAAATGCAAATGTTCCTAAAATTACTTACAATTATGTTGTTACTAAATTTATGAATTTTAACGCTTGTAGTAAGTATAGGTGCTTATATACAGTTAAAAATGTCAGTAGGCATTGCTTGCTTGTTTAAATAAATATTTACCTGCTAAATCAATAGGCAAATATCTGTTATAGGTTAAGAAGCACTTAAAATTCATTTAACAGGTAAACAGGATTTACAGTTTATAAGCCTGCTTTTTCTGTAATAGAAATGTTTTTAAAATAGATTCACAATAAACACACTAACAAACTGAAGTAAGAAACGAATGTTATTTTTTATATTTTTAAATATTTTAATATATTTTCTTTTTTTTTTAATGATTATTTATTCAATTAATATTTTCTCGTTAATCAATTTAAAAATATAACTAAGGCCAAAAATAAGCTTTAGTAAAATAAGCACACTCAGTTTTTTCTTCATTCTCAAACCGCCAACAATAAAAAATAAAAAAGCAACATCGCAATACATCAAGTCGACGCCTCAATCGCGATTACGTGATTACGCGATTTCAATCTTGGTCGCGCCTCCACATTGCCCCCGCCCCTCCCGTCTGTCTCTATACAGCAGACCGCCCGGATTTCGCTTTCCCCCGCAAAACACTTGCACGACGAAGCTTTTTTTCCATGTAAAGCCCCACTTTTTTCCCCTGTAAATCGAGTTTTCCGAGCACGTCCATCGCTTGGAGCACCTTTCGTTAGATCGCGTAAAGGACCTTTTTGTCGGCGCTGCGTAAAGCAAAAAGTGATAAATTGATTTTTCGCCGAAGCTTGCGGAGACACGCGTTTTCTTCAGCAATTGAAATGTATTTATAGCGCTATCGTATAATGCTCTTTTGTTTGTGACGCAAGGCTTAAAAACGTGGTCGCAATGACGTCAAAGTCTCGTTAAAAATAAAAAAGCCAGCAAAATCGAATGAAAAAAACGCCTCGGTACCCATCCGAATTACTACTCAAGAAAGCACCTACCATTTTTTCATTCAGATTCATCGCTCTTCTCGTTCCGTCCACCTTGTCCCGTTTCCTCTCCTATTACCGTTTTTACTCCCGACTATTTTATTGTGCTCACGCTCGTCCGTCTCTTAACCATCGTTTTGCTCTCTCTTCTTTCTCTCGCGCGCAAGAAAGAAAACGATCACCTCTGGAGCGACTGGAAAGATAGCCAAAGAGAGAGAGAGAGAGAGAGAGAGAGAGAGAGTAGACGCCTCGACGTAACGATGTCTCTGCCCGTGCGCTGGTGTATGTGTGACGGGTTGATAATTATCGGGCACGATTCGTTCTGGCCATTGGCGTCGGGATCTTCTCTCTCGCCGCTTCTTTTCCTCGTTTGGCTAGAGAGAAGAGTCTCGGTTGTTGCAATTTTTTTTTCAGATTCGAATTTTAGTTTTGAAATGGATCTTGAAGTTCCGTGATGGGTAGAAAGTAGGTGCTGGATCGAGTTGAAACCAAATTATCGGCGTTGCAAAATTACGGTTTCGCAATAATAAATTCTTATTTTCGTATGAACTTCATGATTTAAAAAAAAATCAGGTTCGGCGTTTGGATTGATTTGTTTATTTAAAGAATTAATCGGTTAAAGAATTTGCTTTATACAATTTGTCTTATATAATTATACCGTTTAAGTATAAAACTTATTTTATTAAAGAATTAATTTTTAGAAAAAATACTCACAGGAACTAGTTGAGTCATCAGTAGCAGGCTAAGCTTTAAAGCTCTGCAATTAATTGAGCTACGCCAATGCGATCTGACAGAGTCAATGGTGATAGATAATCGTGGTGGAATGCCAATGTAACGTGTATAGGTACATGCGAACGGAGAACAAAAGAATATAATAACTCCGAACTTTTACGGTACAATTATCGTACGAAATAAAACTTAAGTGATTATTATATTAGATAAACTTGATCATATAATTCTTATTAAATAATTAAACTTTTTATTTCGATTTTTAAGCCCTCAATGGTCCCATCAAACAAAATCAAAGCATAAACCACAACACTCAAAGTCTCTATCTTCCTTTCTCAAAACCAAAACGCACTATACGCTCACACACACGCATCCCAAGCATTACAGCGCGTAATAACAACCGCAACATCAAGAAGGAAGCTTCGCCTAATTGATGACACGCTCGAGGCTAGCTCCCACATTCACAACGCGAAAGCTCGGCGGCATTCCCTATATACCTATGGGAAACGCCGCATGGCTGTATGCCTGAATATTCGATGCGAGAGCTCGCATTCGTAATTCCGGCTCGTTAAAGCGCCGCGCGCTGTCGCCGCTTAACTCTTTCGAAGATCTCGCTTCCGGATTTTCGCGAGGCAGTCACGGCACGCTGGCCGTGGAGTTGGGATATTTAAATTGGACTCGGGCTGAATTCGATTTTGAGTTTTGAGGATGGTTGGGGTTTGCGAGGGTTGCAGAGGTTAGAGAAGATGGGGATCTCCTTTTTGATTTATGGTGTGCTGTTGAGATTCGTTATGTTTATTTGGAAATAGGTAGCGTTGAATGTATCTCACGTTGTTTCGGAAGTTTCTTTGGACTGTCAAATGTTTCGTTTCTACTTCAATTATATATTTTTAATATTGTTTTCTATTTTCGTACTCGCGGGTATGTTTATGTGATGATACGATCAAGATAATGTCTGCGAGCGCAGCTAAATGACGAGAAAGGAGAAAAGTCTTAAAAGTATATACTGAGGAGCGCATTTTTGCTTGTTAATTCGTTGTAAATCTAAATATAAAATCTCCGCGAAAAAGTGATTATTTAATCTTCGTTTATTTAAGTATCACTTTAAAAAAGAAAACTAGTTGAAATTATAATAAATAACTTACAGAAAAAACATTCAGCCAAGCACGATTCACCAAACGGTATTTCTAATTTTCGATTCGCCGAAAACAAAATTTCAATGTCAACGTCCGTACATAAATCGGCGATCAGGCGCCCGCGGCTCGATGTCTAAACGTTCGCTATAGCAGACGTTTGGCCGATTAAATTTGCATGAATAGACTATATACTTCGAGAACTCAAGACACTATATACCTCGTATCATAATAGACGAAGCTTCGCAAATCATAACAATCATTCAAACATTGATCGTGAATGTTTTTTAGAGAAAAAAATCACATGTCAATAATTATTTATACTAATCTACGCGGAAAAAATCTCCGAAGATAATTATATACTTCAAAGCAGAACATAGTTGCGCCAATACAATGCAAAATTATTTCAAAACAATCGTCACTGCATATCTTATATTTACTCCTTAGAGAGGCTCATTTTAATGATTGTTAACATTTATAGGATCCGGAGCGGTGGCCATGGCGCATCTGGACGGCGCCGGTACGGATGACGCGGCTGCACAGATGGTCCAGAGGGTGTCGGAACTGGCGCTGGGCTTCCCCGAGGGACGGTTAGAGCTCCAGCTAATCGGCGGATACGCCGACCCTAGGAACTACTCGAATGAGCTGTTCTACAATATACTCTGTGAGTTGAGTTGATGTTGCTAAATTAGCTGGTTGTGAGAAGTGTGTGTGAGAGGCTTGGATTTTCGTTGGTTGATATAACATGATGGGTCAAATATAGTGTAGATTATTAGATTTTACGGATGGTTTACGAGTATGATTTTTTTCTTACTATTAAAAGCAAGTGAATTGAATTTATCTACATAGTTTTTAAATTTTTATTGATTTAGCAATCCGAGCGAAAGAATATTGAATTTTGCATATGAATTTTTGCATCCATCCGTCTTTTAAAATATTCATCAAATTCCTGATTGAAGGATGTGAACGCACGGTTTTATTGGATTTATTAGCGAACGTTTGATAATTTTTCTAGAATTAAATTTTTCAGTTATCTAAAAACCAAATCTTATTTTTATTATTTAATCTAAAAATCTAAAATGGAATTCGTAAAATAAAAATTTGATATACAACAGTAAAAATAAATTAAAATTGTAATTGCAAAATGAAGTAAAAATTTTAAATATCTACTGTATGTAAAAATCTAAATGTAAATAGTTGTTTTTTACAACTACATCAAATTAAACTATTCAATTATTAAAAACACTTTAAAAACTTTGCCTAACCAAACAAAATCTGTGCATCCTTTAATCCTCATCGTCCAATTTTTCTTATAGCTGCCTTTCACAAGCTGCCAGTGGAGGTGGATCTGACGCTGTGCTGCGTGGGCGAGCTAAACACGACCGTGAGAGGCGGCATCCACTGGCCAATGATCTATGGCATTGGCCTACATGTCAAGACCGGCGAGATTTTCCCGGCGACTTTCCCCGACAAGGGCCCGGACCAGCCGCTCAGGTGCGCCAGGCACTTGACCGGTGGACAGCAGGTACTGTAGGGTTTTTTAATTTTATTGGGAATTTCTCGGGGAGGTGTTGATTTTATGATTAGTATAATATTGGGATTGACTTGAGTTAGATTATTTTGTAAATGTTAATGAATTTTTCTGTAATGTCGATATTACCTTTATATAAGGCTAAACGCGTCATATTGCCAGAAGGATAACTAAACATTTAAACTGCTAAATATTTAGTAGTTTCGTTTTCAAGATAAACGAAATCTTTTTAAAAAAGTTGATATTATAGTTAATAGTTTATTATTGAACTAAAAAATTGGCACATATTTACATTAATTTTTACAAAAAACTTTTATGTATAACGCTATCAAAGTAAGACAACTTCTTTTTTCGAACTTAATTGTCTTATTGAAAGTAACGGCATATTCTACGAGGCTATAAATAGATACGAGGCGATAAATAATTTACATAGTCTGTCGCTTTCTAACGATTTGCATGCTTTTTCTAGTTGAGATTTATTAGTAATCTTTTAAAATACCGTATCATACATCTGCAATATTAAAATACGAAGCGCACCAAACTGCCACTTGTAAAAATCTTTTACAGCAAATTTTATTTAGAATTTCATTTAAATAATCAGTCGATAATTCACGGTATTTTCAAATGTCTGTGCACAAACATTAATAAGCTAATGTTATTTGATATTTTCAACTAGGTTCTCGATGTCTACGATTGCACGCTTGGCCTTTTAAGAATCGGACCGTTCAATTACGATCCCCTGCGAGGTGTTGATCTTTGGCTAGCGCAATCGGACCAATTCATTCTACAGCATCTGTCAACATCGCCGGAGGTCGAAAATCCTCATTTTGTATCACAGGTAAAAATCAATAAATGTCCCATTGATTCACCTTGTTACACAACATACTGCTATTTACAATTTAATCGGTTTAAAAACAAGCTTAAAATTTTACGTTTCCATCTTTAATCTGAAAATAATGAAAGATCAACGATGACCAAACAAAGTACTAATTAATAAAAAAAAACTCTCCCAGCAAACATGGAAAATTATTTCCAATCACTGTGATTCAAAGCACACAAGAGCTCGCATTCGACACGCTCGCTCGGACCCGATTGACTTCCAAATGAGCATGTATACACAAGCAGCTTTACGCGTCAAAGAGCCGATAAACCACTCACATACACATGCACACACACACATACACAACACAACACACGAGCAACCGATAATGCGCAAACGCCTCGGCTCTCTCGAAGCGCGAATTAACGCCTGGCGCTTTCGTTTTGCTTTCCAGATACGGGCGACGCTGAAGTACATCCAGGACAATCAATTTCCGGCGGTGACGGTGTTCCGGGACAACAGACCGCACTACTACCGACGGGACGAGGCCACCGGCGTCTGGCAGCCTATACGATATTAACTTCCGCCGGCGGGCCAGCTTTGCGCGTGCCGATTATACGTGAACCTGCGAATTCTCTCGACAACAACGACGAAGAAGACGATTCATTCAGGATGCTGAGCTCTCGCCCCTGTTTTTTCTTCTCATGGATCTAAGCCTTTGACTTCTGATTCGATTGACCAGAGTTTTGTTTTAAAATTTTGACGAATGAGAAGTGTTTTTGTATTGATTTGGACATTGTTTCTGTGAAGGTTTAGATGTGAAGAGTTTCATGTTAGTTTAAGAAAGCGAAAGCACGCGTGTGTTGCTGTTAACAGGACAGAAAATTGTATGCGATTATTAGATGTATATAAGTTCCTTATATAATGAACTTATAAGGAAATTTTAAAATTAATTACAAGACAGATTTTCAAATGAGTTTTTAAAGCTTGACTCGAATGTATTTTGCGTTATTATTTTATATAGAAAACTAAAAAATTTGAGTTTTTTATGCAACGATTTGTGAGATTTTAATTTCAATCCCAGTGTGTACTCACTGTAATAAACAAAATTATATATGCGTTAAGTGTACAGAATTCAAAAGCATAATTTTACGTTTTATTTTATAATCACTTTAGATGCATAAACAATATTTGAAAAAAGCATCAGCGTTATTTCTTTCAGCATAAAGTGTACTTTAATGTATCAAAATATCATTTACGTATATTTTTATTGGAATTTCTAATTATTTATAAACTAGAGATTTTCTGTGACTTTTCATACTACTATTTAGACAAAGAGATGCTAATTTTAAATAAAAAAACTAACAAATAATGACTGCGATTGAAAGTTGAATAAAAAATTATTATTTAGATATAAGAATTTCTGTTTGACATATAACTTACAACAATTACTTTACATTTATTTCACATTATGACTCTTAAAATTTTGATAATGCATCACACTTTTATTTAATTAAAGTTTTAGATTATTCTGACAAGGGTGAAGCTAATTTAAAGAATAATCATCAAAAAGAAATTTGTTTACACTTGCGATAAAAATTTATAAAGAACGTTCGAATATGTAAATAAAGCGCATACGTAACAAGGGCGAGAGAACAAAGGTGTTGTACATAAAAAAGCGAAAGCGAATAAAAACACTGTTAAGTGAAGCCGATAATGATAAAATACACAGCGCATTCTATACACTCTGCCAGATTAAATGTAAACACACTACTTAATAGATTATCAAAAAGCATATAATTTTTGCAAGCAAAAATAATTTAAAAAGCACCGTGATTAGGGTATATTGTATTATAGCTACTCAAGTGTACATCTTAATACTCTGTCCAACTTGTAAATGTTAGAAAATCTTGGCATAATCGATAAATTGGAGATGAAATGAAGGGATATATATTAAAATTTAGATTTAAATATTGATCCTCTGTTCGCTAATGAATATTTAAATACTTAATCCGATCCTTATTAATAATTGGTATAGCCTCTATAAAGTAATGCAGAAATTTAATTATAAATTCTTATGGCTACACGTGCAAATATGTTCTAATAAATTACAAAGTATTTTATAATCTAAATTCATAAAAAAATTATTGAAAAACTATAGAAAAAAAAGCAAATGTTGTTGACTTAATATAATCTAGACTAACAAAGAATATATTTAATAAGCACAATCTTGATTGTTAATAGTAATCAACGATTACTTTCTACATAACTTTATCGAAAATTTGAAGCGAGAGAGGATAGTATAGTTTAACGAGTGTTATGTACACTAATAAATCATCCATAAAAATCAATGCAATCTTATAAGAAAGCTATAAAAGAATCGAAGCATAATTCTAGTACCTTAGATAATGAAGAGATATATTTTTTACTAGTGTAATAAAAAAAAAAACTAAAGATTACTATTTTTAGATTTACTCATATACGTATTTTATTACATTCACGTGTCTAATTTTGGGATTGAAGGATTTAGATTTACCCTAAAATTCCCAGTTTTCTGTAAGAAAAAAAATACGTTGATTGTTTGTCAAATTTTCGGTGTATGTGACTCTTTGTAAAACAGACATAGATATTTTGCGGATTATTTATAAATTTTAATGCAGCACACTTTACTATTTGTTTCTAAATGCTCTTTATTGTTGTGTACTTTATCCTTCATTTTTGTGACTTCAATTTCTTAATGCAAAGCAATTAAAATTATAATATTACCTGGTGATATATTTATACAATAAATGATACAAAAAGTTTATTAATTTCTTTACTTATTAATACTACCACCCTGTTTTGATTTTTATATGTAATAATTCGTTAGTATATTAAGTTTCATTAAATTAGACAAAATACACTTATTTGTTACTACTACTAGTAAAGACTAAATATTTAAAAATATTGTGTAGATGTATTAATTGAGTATAAATACATAAACAAATTAAAAAAAAAAATTAATCAAAAAATAAGATGAATCTTACAAAAATAATCTTAGAAAATAAGCCTGTTAATACATCTATTTTACACTCAATAAAAAAAGTTTGAAATTTAATTTTATTATCGTTCTGAAAAGATCTCGAAGCGACACGTGCCTGTAACTACATTAACTAAGATTAAATTCTCCGTAAATACATATTCTCTCTCCCTCTCTCTCTTACTCTCTGCAACCCTCACTCAACCACACTATACTCAAGGTTTCCTCACGCCCACCTAAGGCTGTATAATATCCCTAGTAATTGCAAATATGTAGTAAATTTCAATCTTAGATTGTAGACGCCTTTGATTGCTCGAAGTAGCAATCTGTAATCAGATTAATTTAAATTTGCTATTTATCCTGTATGATCAAATTAATCACAAGTTTGTAATTACAAATTTAGATAGGTAAAGAAAAATTACAAAAACATTATGTAATTGTCTAATTGTAACATGAAGCAGACACTTTCTTAAATTACTCTTACGAAGTAAAAAAGAATTTCAAATTCTAATGAACTATCCTGAAGAATTATCAGTTCACTTAGAATATTCAGTAGACCAGAGTTCGCAGAGCGCAGGTGTATGCGCATGATACCAAGTGTACTGACCAGTTAAAGCTCGAGGGTAGCGCGCGATTCTGTTCAAGTTTAGTGTCAAAGCTTTATCTGCTCGCCACAGAAATTGCGATACAGAGCAAGCTTAAGTCGATTTGCTTCTGTTAGTCAAATTTGTTTTAATAATAGATTTTTTCGCAATAATTAATTTTATTTTCGCAATTTTATTTCATTTTGTTCGGAAAATTTCATTATTCATAGCAATGGTAAGTTTGGCTTTTTTTATTTTTTTTTTTTATTTACATATTAAATTATTTCTTTGTTCAGGAGTCTAATATCATAAGTATTGAAAGCTAAAGAAATCAAGTATTTCCATTGATACACAATTATTATTAATTTGCGATAAATTAAATTGTTTTCTGTAATAAATAAGCAACAACCAAATATTAATATTTAATAATTTTTAAATTTATTCATTATTATAATTGTAATGTAACATTTTTAAATTTCTATAGAATTTATAGAATGGTTTACCGGAAATTATTATCTCATAAATTATTTCGTACCTTTTTGCAGCTTCTCAGAAAAAATGTAGTAGGTCATTGATTTCCTATCGGCAGGTACAGTAAAATATAAACGGTAGAATAAATTGCTCACATATATTATTTATACACATATTTTTTGTTCGACAAAGAGAATTAGTTCAAAGAACTGAGCTCAATCAAATTATTTTATAAAAAAAGAAACTTAGCTACTAATTTAGTAGACCGATTTCTTTGAAACCACGCGTATCTTCTTCATCTATTTGCACATGCGTACAATATTCAAATAGAGCCACCTACGCGGTGTTTTTGTGTTCTCTGGGATCACGCAATTCATTGCATTTATTGAAACCAAAATGGTTTTCGTAAATCAAAACATTTATAGGAAAATTATTTCCGTTCACACGAAAAACATTAGTAATTGATAAAAAAATATTTTCACTCAATATTCATATTATTAGCGCACATTCATGGATCCCACAGGACGAAAGGCAACCAGAAAAACGTCGCCCCTTTTTCAAATTGAATTGCGCATAGCAAATATCCACTACTCAACTCAAAGTGTCGCACTCATCTTCATCAACACACAATCCAGCCCACAAACAGCCTACGCACGATATTTTAACCCACCCACGTCGTTTTAAAAAAAGTAAACGAACGCAACCACGGATCCATCTAACGCACTAAGTCCGCAAACATCACTTCCTCTCCAACTTCGCAAATACATCCCGCTAAAACGCGACTCTAATGAATGCGAGCCAACGCGCGAATCGGCTTCGGCCAGCCACGTGCACGCATATACACATCCGCGGCTGTGTTACGCGGCGATAAAGCAGAAGAGCAAAAATTGAATATCGACTTCGGCGCGAGCGCACGAAAAAGCGAAACATTGCGGAAATTTGCATCTTTATTGAACGGCCGGCACGCGCGGAATATAATCAAAACTCCCGCCCTCCGTCTCGGATTGGATTTTGGAAAAAAAAAGCAAAAGAATGGGACTCGCCGCACGCGCGTACAATATGATGTGGGGGCGAGTTTTTGTATTTCCTCCACGTCTCGCCGGGGAAAATGCAGGATCTTCTTTCTGTCTGCGCATGTGGTTATGTATATATGCGTCAGTGTCGCGTGCGTATGTAGGAAGCTTTCTTCATGGAGAGGTGAGCGCAGTGGGGTAAGTGCATTTTTTGGCATGCAATGTTCATATGGCTTGAGAGCGAGCGAGATCAAGCGCTGCGACAAAGGAACTTTTCTTCTGGTGCATTTTCTTTTTTTTTAATAATAGGGTTGAGAGTATTGTAGGATGGATTATTATATGTGAGATTGGCATGAGAATACCGTAGCTGTGTTTTTGACTGTTTATTAATTTAAAAATTAATTTTAATTTTCCAAATAATAAAAAGGTATAGGACACTTTACCACAATACAATACAAGTTGATAATATACATCTCATGTTATAGTCACCTGCATTATATCTGATTTTTAATAATTAATTTTTCATTAGCATCAGAATAAAATAACCTAACGGTTAACTATGAAATTTTACTTACATGATTGTTGCAAGAGATATACAATTGTAAATCACGATAGATCGCAAATATAATTTTATGTAATGGCTCTTACGTATACGTAACTATATACAGAGGAGAATTGCAACTATTTTTTTGTCTCACTTGTTTTTCTAGTAAGCAATCAGTAAAGATGTAAAATGAACTAATTTGCCCGTCACGCAAATTGTTTGTCGTCAGTTCCATTGTCAAGTCTTGATGAACAATTCTAAAATATATACATAAGAAGAGTTGGTCTCCTCGATTGGCTAAATTATAATTAGCTCTTTTACAGAAATGAATAAAACTGTTGTATTTTGTAAAACGACAATGCATTTTACGATTATATAATCATAAATATCAATTAATATATAGTATAGTTGGAGGTAACTACATAAATAAAATAGACGCTATCGATCTCCTTCGAATCAAAACGTATGTTTACTTCGAAGGAGATCGATAACGTCTATTTCATTTACAATAATTAATAGACCTAATAAACAGCCACAAAGTGAAAGAGAAACAAGTCTATACTCCAAGTACAACAAGCCCCAGCACCACATCGAAAATAGCCACCCATCGCACTTCTAACTCCCTCACTCACCCCCTCACCCAACCCATAACCACAGTGCATCAAAATTCCGCAGCTAATGCACTCGAGCCACCCACCAGCGCATCAACTGTCCACCCTCCCCGAAAATCAAAAGAAGCCACCACCCAACCAACCACTTTCCGCGCACCCGCACAAAGCAGCCCACCCTCTCAGCGAGTCCATAAACGCGGCCTAACCAGCCGCGTATATACCCGAAGGTAAACGTCGATTGCAGCCCAGCCACACAGCCATCTCTCTCTCTCTGTGTGCTTATATATCTTGGCCGCGACTCCCCCGCAAGGCCTCTCTGCGAATTTGCACTCTCAGGGCCGCCGAGCGAGATACCTTTGCTCGACGAAGCTAACTTGCTTGTTAGAAGCGCGCGGCGTTAATGAGAGAGAAGGAGGCGAGGACGGCGGGGGGAATTGAATTTACTTCGGCGCTCCGTCGCGCGCGAGCGGCCGGCTCTCTTTGAGCGCGCGAGATGTGTTTGTGTGGGTGGGAACCGTCACCTTCGGGCGGACTCGATTACTCGTGGGCCCCTGCACAAACAGAGCCGTGAGTGGGTCGAGGTGTATGGAGAGACGTGGGGGTGGAAGGTATGGTTTGATGTGCGATGCTGTTGCAAGGAGGTGGACGTGCGGTTGTTTGGAGAGGGAGGTGGGTGGTTTCTTTTGGGGAGAGGGAGGAGATTGCATATTGGGGAGAGGAGGTTTGTGGATGGTGAAAGGTTTGGAGGGCTGTTTGTTTGTGGTCTTTAGTGATGGGTCTAGTTAATGTGCGATGGTTAAGAATGGGTTGATGGTGTGAATGAGTGCTTATCGAATTTATTGGATTTTAGTAAATAATTATTCGGAATGTTATTTTGGGGGTTTCGTTTATTTAAGTTATTTTCGAAATTCTGTAAAAGAAATACAAACGGGTTTTATTATATTTAGAACGATTTCTTGGAATTTAATAAAGTCATTATATTAGCTAAAATTATCAAGGAAAAACATTAATATCCTTATATTTGGTAGGTAAATATTATCGTCAGTGTAAGCAGAATTTTTGGAAATGTTATCATGATCGAATGTAAATTTCTCCGATACGTGATCGTTTATAACATGATTTTCTAGATACATTTTTTCTAACTTTTACTCCAATAAAAGTTGAAACAACATTTTTACGTACACAGTTTTTGTAAAACGATAGCGCGCTTAAAAGTCTATGTATAAAAACGAACATTTTGCTGTTTCGTGCTTCTGGAAGAAAAGTTTTTTTTTAGTAATCGATAGTTGAATTCTTTATATATTTTAGGGCCAATTTGTAATTAAAAGGCGCGGCAGCGCCTTGAAGGCAAGTAGTACTACATACAGTAAAATAAAAACTAATTATTTATGTATGATTTGTATATTATTCTTATTTCTTTAATTAATCCTGTTTGATGGTCCAGATGTAACAAATGAAAATCAAATAAAAAATCATATAGTATGGAAAAATTCAAGAGATTAAATAACGAGAAACAAAAATTTTGCATAAAATTTACACAGCGCTGTGAAGTATGAAAATAATTATGAACAAGTAGATGCTTGCTAACAGATTTTGGAAAAGCTAACTTACTCTTTCTGCATC
>UELX01002655.1:0-29225 GCA_900480035.1 Eupelmus urozonus | reverse complement strand
TACCGCTACTGATCTTGCGCGGCTTCAGATGCTCTGACAATGGTTAGCGCGCTTTGGTCGAATAAGCCCACAGGTACACTTATAATTTGAAACCAATTTCTATTTGACCTCAATTTTGAACAATTACATATACTCTACTTGATCAAAGTATAAGCATTAGCATTGCGGCGTAAAATACAATATATAACAAAACGAAAATTTGCAAATTTTGTAAAAATTATGGATTTGTTATTTTTATAGTAGAAATTCAAAAATCCAAGAAGAAGTACACTAACGTTTATGAAATCGTTTCTGAATTTGTAATTACGAATGCATGTTTGTTTAACTGAATGTTTAAAATGATTTCAGTTGTCTATAATGTTTAGAAAGTTAATTATACGCTTTAATTATTTGAAATTATACTTGACCACATTCTGTGTAAGTTTTTTATTTTTGGAATAATTTATTTATTTATTCAAATATTTGGTTATATTGATTACTTATGGCTTTTTCTGTCACTGCGGTTCTTTCGATAACGAGTTTATTTATTGAAATACTTGTTATACTTGTATGTTTTTTTTGCGTTTCCACGGATTCAATTTATTTTTTGTGTTTATTTAGTCAAATCATGCTTTAACAGATATGCTCTATTTTTGGAATGTTTCAGTTCACCAATAAGTTATTTGTTAATCTTATCACATTTTCATAAGCTTTCTGTTTTTTGATTAATTTATTAAAATACCTATAATATAAGCTATTGATTTTTGCTACCATTGTGGATTTATTGTTAAAGAATTTACTTATTTCATTGCTTCTATTTATAATCACCTTCAGTTATAATTGTTTTCTCGACCGTCACGTGTTTAATTTTTTTTTCACTTTCAAAAGGATAAAATGTATATATTATTCTTTGACAATTAAACTTTATGAATTTTTTTTTGGATGAACTTAAAAATTTAACTTTTAAAATGTGTAAACGTATCAAATTATTTATTAAACAAATAAACTTTTAAAAATACATCACTATAAAATTAATCATATCATTTTATACTCTTATGAAGTGTAATCCATACCCTTAGATTATAAGTAGATAAAGAAAGTTTCAAATTCGTGCTCGATGTAAAAATTATACAATTTGAAATAAACTAACCAAATTTTATAAAAAAAGTACGCTTCGAGTAATCACAGAGTCTTTCTCAATTACACACTCTATCGAGCTTTATTCCATTGCTGCAATCCGTAAAATCCTTTAGCAAAATTGCTCCCTGACTCCGCTCGAGCACAAGACAAACGCATTTCAAACTTCAAATCACGGCAAACTCAATCTACCGGCACGCGCCGCCGAATTTTTTCGTACGAGTTCCGTTCTTCTGCAGCCCAGCACACCGGCAACAGAAACAACAACAACAGGAGAGCCGGGGACCGCAGAGGAGGCACGAAATTGCGTTGCGGACGCAGTATGTACGAGCAGCGCGCGCCGGATGCAAAGTGATGCGCTCGCGCGCGCGCGCTGGATTTGCATATATGCGCGCCCGCGTGTCCCGAAACCGATGCCACGTGTATCGAAATAATTTGCAAGCCTGATGAGAGAGGAAGAGAGAAAGAGGCGAGCGCGTCACTTGTGCGCTGCGCGCTCGGAGTGTAAAAGCAGCTGTCGTTGGCTGATGCGGCACTTTTGGGATGCGATGCCTCCGCGTGCTGCATGGCTGAGGTTTTCTGCTGAGTAAATAAGCTTTTAAGTTGAATGGCTCTTTAACTTTGATGAGCTCGGAGGACGTGCTGGTGTGGTGGTTGTACAGTTTTTATATGGATTAATGAAGTATGTTCTCGTTACATATGAACTGTTATGCATAAACGGTTTTAGAAACCTAGCCTTAGAAAACTATCCTAAAAATAAATATTTTTTTTTCAAAAAATGATAATTTGAAAATAATAATCTTGAAATTACTATTGATTTTTTGAGCATTTTTCATTTATAAATAATTCAGTAGGAAAAAAGATTTGAGTAATCGCAAAAAAAGATTTATGCCCTTAGGCAAAACTTTGCAATAAACTTTGCAAAATCACCAAAAAAGAAGTGTGATTATTCTTAGTTACAGCAGTTATATAACATACTATCTGCAATTGCGAAGGAGATGAGCAGTGATAATAAAATTTAATTTTGCAATCTTGATAAAGTACCTTTGTACATTATTTATCGTATTAGAGATATTTTTTATATTCTTAGATTTTTATAAAGATACAACATATTTTTTCTGATAAATAAGCATAGTTATTATTACAATAATAATATACGAAAGAAAGTTCTTGTTAAGTAATAGAATGTATCGCTGAAAACATATTCCAGTTGTTGACGTTAAGAAAGTGAAGTAAAATAGACATTCACTAAGGGTATACCTAATAATGAAACAAGTTACGAATAAACATGTTAAAGAACTAATGATCAAAATGAAACAGTTTTTAAGGCAAAAGATAAATATTTCTTCAAATAAAATAAACAAAAAATAACATTTACATATACTCTACTATTTTGTCAAACGTAAGACACAATTTTCTCATTAAGTCAAAAAACAATAAAATGAGAATTATAGTAGAAAAAATGAAAAAATCTAGAATTAAAATCGTTGGCACAGATTAACATATGGTATCAACTGATACAAAAATGAAGCAAACCATACCTGATAGAAGCATGACATATGTATAATTTAAAGAAGTAATAATTTTGAACAAATATGTAAATTACAACACTTTAACGTAAATGTATGAGTGAATGAATTGTATATTAATAAATATATATAAAAAAGTCTCCTTCTGACCGCCCTGACAATGGCTTTTCGCCAAGACGCTTTCAGGAGTTTTGTTGTCGCGCAAGGTGTCCGGGAAATGTTCAAAACAAAGATGACTACAATCTTTTTTTACTGCGTAACCATGTAAAAAGCGTAATACTGTTTATAAAGTCTTGAAAAGGGAGGTAGAAAATCCTCCGAAATGTCGACTTATTAATAAACTGATATTGCTAGTAACAACTTGGTTCGTTGATGATCAATTTTCCACAACAACTCATTAAAAAAACTACATTTATGAACGAATTTCCAACTTTACATTAATATATAAAAAAGGTTGTATAATAATAAAAAGAAACCTATACATTATTAAAAATTAAACGAAAATATAATATTTAAAGAATAATTATTTATGAGGCTACAGATAAATATAGCTATATTAATCCAGAAAATCCAGAAAATTCTACAGTGCATTTGAATATTGTAATGTAAATAACCAGAATGGATATAAACTAATAAACGATATTCGTTGTGTATAGAATTTTGAAAACATGGTTTTCGCAGATTATCCTGGTGCATAACGAGAAAGCTTTTGTCTATAGTTACATTTAGTTCAATGCAGCTTTCGGACCGTGTACGGGTTCTCAGTATCTCTACAGAGAGTCATATGTAAACTTATTCGTGAATTGTTACATAATTTAAAAATCTAGTTAGTTTGTAAAATAGATAAAAATAAATCAATAAAAAATCCATAATCAATGTGTAACTAGAATAACCACGATTCAATTAACAAAATCAACATTTTTGCGCTGCGTACGTTTACTAGCCAGATTGGATTCATTTAATTTTCCTCGGCCGTTAACAAGTGTTTATCCGATTTCATCCACATATTGATTATGTAGATTGGCCGAATAATTCATTCCGTATAATCACAGGTATAAACTTACGGCGATCGATTAAAATTAATAAACCAACGTTATGATCCGACATTAATATTTAGCAAAAAGCTGCTAAAACATTTGTCCCTTCATCACGGCGAGAGCGTGATATTCAATATAAAAGGAAGCCTAAGGCAAAAACGTGCGTAACGTATCGAACTTCTGGAGAATATGCGCCGGCATATACACTCAGGCCGCGCTTCTCGGGAATAAACTTCGATCAGCGAGCAGCGACGCAGGCGAAAGTATGAGAAAAAACAAGGAAAAGGAAGAAAGGGAGAAAGAGGCATGGAGGAAGCCGGAGAAAAATCAATAATATGATACACGAAGAGCAAAGAAAAAAAGAGCGTAAGAGAGAGGGAGAGAGAGAGAGAGAAGCTCTGCGCGCTCGATTATACAAGGGCGGTAATATAAACAGTAGGAGGGGAATGTTTAGATTCGAACTGGAAAGGAAAAAATAAACAGCGAGGCTCGTTCGTGCGCGGCGCCATATGCGCGAGAGCGCGCGCACCAGTGCTTGGATTCATTGCACAATTTGCAAGTACTTCCTGCCCTTTTTTTTATAAATAGTTATACAGCAGGCCGCGCGCACCGCTCATAAATACACACGTCACACTCGAGGAAATATCTATACAAATAGAAGTAAGCGTGTAAACATTCGGGGATAGACGAAGATAAACACAAGCCGGAACGGATAGAAGAAAATTGAGATAAACAACGGGAGGTCGTATACTCGAGGGGGATATAGGCGCGAATTCAGGCCGAATCCGGACGTTATATATATATAAAAGGAGAAAAAAGTGCGAGAGTCCAGCTTGGAGCATGCGCTGATCAGAACAGAGTGAGATGAGAACGAATCGTTACTGGAGTACAACGACGGAAAATTAAAAAAAAAAATAACGCGAGGAAATGAACTAACCGCGCGTGTTTATTAACGAGGCGTTCCATTATTCAGATGACAGTCACGCAGAGGCCGTTCGCACGTAGCAGGCGCTGAGAATATCATTGCACGCGCCGGCATATTGCCTATACAGGCCGATTGACCATCGGCCGTGTGCGTGCGCGCCCGTGCATATCTCGTCTTTCCCTCTGGCTATATGGGAGCTCGGAACTCGCGCGAGGTATAGAAAGACAAAGAGCTCGTCGATATAATATGAGCCCGAACGAAATTATGCATGGGCAGCGTCGTGCCGGCGTGCAAATGGCACTGCGGGGGCGAATTATTTTTGATCGAGTGTACACCGGGATGCTGTAAGCAGTCTGGGTTATTGATGAGCGTTAGGGTTATTGATAATACATTAACGACGATTGCGCGCTTTGGGGAGAATTTGCGGGCTTTCCAAGATTCCGTGATAGATTGATTAAGGGGTTTGAGTTAGGAGAGTAGTGTGGAAATTCCGTAAAAGATGTGGGTTTTCGTAGTGGGAAGACCCACAGACTGTCACCACTTGAACTCACGACTATGGAAATAGATTATTTTTTTCATACTTCCTGATTTACTTGGCACCGGTGGGTGTGAGGAAATATTAAACGAAAGGGCTTTAGTTTTCCCGTGACAGGCACAGTAGCAGCGCATAATTTAGCTCAAGAAAAATAACCGCATTCGAGACAGTGACTCATCTACTGTTTACTCGCGTGTCCTTCCGAGAACGTTTTTGAAAATTCTCATTATTTTTTTTTCCTCCGCCGTCGGTCCACTTGACGAGGCTCCCCTACGTAATAGTAGTAAACGCTGCCACGGGACAAAGCACGCCATTTTTCAAGAGAGAGCGTCTCGGGATTTCCCGCGCTGTGTTTCATTACCAGGCCAGGCAGGCGCGCGCGCCCTCCGCGCAGAAACGCCTCATTTGTTTCACACGCGCTTTCTCTTTCTCCCTCCTTCGCTCTCTCTCTCTCTCTCTTTTTTCGCTGTATTTTCTTATACTTTCCCCTACTCACGCTCGATCCGAAATCCACGACATCCCTTTTCGATGTAGAGGGATTCCCAGGCCGGGAAAGGGAGAAATTATGGAGCTGGCTGGCTGAGCGTGCCTGGCTTATACGTTTTTCAGGGAAGGGGAGCTGCGTGGATTATGGCGGTCCTTGTTCGATGCGCAATAGAAAATTGGAAGTTATCGCTGATTGATCGGCCGAGGCCAGGCGAGGCGGAACTAAGTCTTTAAGATCGTATTGACGAAGATGTTTTTTAAGAAGTTTGTGCTTCTTCGACTTTTTCTGAGCCTTATATTGCGCGTTAAGTTCAAAAATAATAAATTATGAACCCTAGATTTGTCACAGAAGTTCCATAATAATGACGCTGATATTCTTATGAGTATAAGCATAAAAAAATTTTATAACTCTAAATTCTACTGGCGTATATGCACTACCTACTGCATAATTTGTATCTACAGTACTTGAAATAACCAGAGAAAAATTTTATTTTCCCAATAATCCAGAACAGCCGCCATGAAACTCATCGGGATCCCTATTCCCTATATCAAAAACCTTCGAAAACTCAGCGCAATAAAGAATCCACAAACGTAAATAATATCCCATTCAGCTTGGGGCCATCGTGTATCGCGCAGCCTCCGAATTCTCCACGCGTCATCGCCGCCGACGAAAATAGGCGCCTCGGACGGGGAGAAAAAAATCTCTAATCGCTCGTCCCTCCTTTGTCACGCAATTCGTCACGAATAATTCAGCACGCGTCCTTCGTGAGGGCTTTTTATATATCGCGCATAATGAACGCCCTTGACGTTATATTGAATTTTTCAGATGAAGCTATTACGAAGCTCGGGGGTTGAGAAAAAAAAGGAAGGATAGCTCGACGAGGAACTTCGGGATACTCGAGAGCTATCCTGTATTGCGCATGTGTTTTATTAAATTTTGATTGACCGCGCCGTGCATGAAGGAAGAAAGAGAGAAAAAGAGAGGGTGAGTGCAGGCAAAGTTTCTATTTTGTCGTATTTATGGATAAAGTTCGGCCAAGCTTTTTATGCTTCGAACGAAGTAGAAAGAGCGAGAGAGAGCGAGAGTAAGAGGAATAGAGAGAAAGAACAGATCGATATAATGTAACGCGAAAGTAATAGACCGTGCTCGTCGCCAGACGGCCTCCGGGTTATCGTGAATTTTCAATATTTAAGCCTTCCGATACTTGCCTTCGTTTTTATTGATTTGTCGAGTATACAGCGCTGCGCGCTAGCCAGTGGCAACTCTGTAACAGTGTAAAAGCTTACGTGAGCGCGCGCGGGGCTTATTCTCGTAAGAATTTTAATACCTACTTAAAAATATTAAGTTTGAGCAGTGTCAGGGGGGAAAGAAACTGCTTGAACGTTTATCTCTCGACAAACGATACTTGGTAAAACTAAGACAGGTTATTAATATGGAAATTTTATTTATCAACATTGACAAAACTTTTTTTACGGCGTTGTGAATATTTTTGTTATGAGAGTTTGAATAATGAGATTCACGAAATAAATTTGAATTTTGGATTTAACGAGGACTATTGTCTTTCATGGTGAATAAATATGTAAAAAATTTAAATCAGTCGTTTTTAGAGACTTTTTATTCTTCTGAATTACTGAGATTATGATAAATATAAAGAAGTATTATTATAATGTAAATTTTTAGACTTTATTTTTAATATCCATTCTTTTTAGCATTCTATTTTGGAAGAGAGCGTCGACGTAAGCAGCTGAATATGATATTAAATTAATCTAATAAATACTTCCTCCATTTTTATTATAAAATTAGCAATTTTCAAACTAATCGTGATAAATTTCTTTTATAACTAAGTTCATCATTACAGATCCTTTCTCTGTTTGTTGCCCTCAATGTTCAATGCTCAGTAGAAAGGGTCCGACATTGGTCCGGCAGAGCCCCTAGTACTTTAAAGGTCTATTCCTTGAAAGTGAAAATCCGCTGTATAACAATCTTCAAAGACTTTCGTTTTATTTTGAGACAGGTGTTGCAAACTTGGATACCCTAGCGTCGATGATGATGGAGTTTCTGACTATAGTAGACTTATCGTCAAATGCGGAGTGAGTGAGGCTGAGTGAGTGCTTAGTGTGTGTAGTTTTATTCGGGACATTTCGCGAAATTTACAGTGTTACTGCTATTCAGACTAGTGCATTACTGTGCTTGCAGACAATTCTGCGAACGATAAATCCAAGATACATTATGCGTTCTTAAAATATCAGGCAATTACACTTGGAGAAAATTTGCTTTAAAAAACCGTATGATAAGGAACTATCAATATTGCTAGTAAATTTCTCTTATAGTGAATTCTTTTATGGTAATTTTATTCTTTCGCATTTCTTTTCTGATTAACTCAGATCGACTTTTTCATGTCTTGTATCCGAAAATCCCATGCGATAAAAATAAAGAATTCATAGAATTCTAGTACAAAACATAGTAGTACATTGTCGTGCTGTCTAGACGAAACTCGTTTTCTTTTCTATAAGGCGCCATTCGAATTCTTAAAAGATAGAAATTTGCCACAATCTCATGCAATTATTACCAGTACATCGTGATAAAAGCAATTAAACATAAAAACTCTCAAGTTTAAAGTAATGTAAGTATCTCAAATATATTCATCTTTTCTAAATTCCGCTCGAAACAACAGCCCAAAAAAGAAACTAAAAAAAAACCAATCTCATGCATGACAAACATACATACCTACCCTACGGTCAATACATCTCCCGCAAATCTTGCGCGCTTCCTCGAAGCATCAAGACGGTATCGTCGTCCCCCTCGTCGGCTGTCACTCGTAAAACGCCTGACGAGTGTGCGCGATTTGAGTTAAGACGGACGATAAAAAATAGAGTCCAACGAAATAAGCCCGCGGGATCTCTATGTGGCTCTCTCACGGGCTAGCCCGGACGATTGGAGCTTGTTTATTGCGCGTACGCTAGATTTGCATTTTTTGGCGGGGGTGGATTTTTACGCGCGCGCATTCACTTTTGGGGCTAGTGCGAGGAGGGTATAAGTTCGTTTTTTTTTTTCGTTGTTTATGGTGATGTGCTCGAGCTGGAGTTCTATTTTTGGGAAAGTGCGTTTATATAAGTTCGGTTTATTTGTTTTTCACACTGACTGCGAATTTTCTCGCTTGTTTCTTTTGGGATACGTGATAAATAGCTGGAGTTTGCTTGAAAATACGTTTTATTACTGGCGGAATTATGTGTAATAAAATTACTTAAAATTTTATATGAAATAATAACGTAAATAATATTAAATATATGTATTGACCAAATATAAAACAATCGAAATGTGTGGATTACAAATAAACAACGACCTAATCGGATTAAATACACGAAAGCTAAGCACGTATGTATATTAAACTGATTTAAAGTAGTTAACAATAATTTTGAACTTTTATTAATTTAATTTTGCTTTGTTAAAAGAAGGAGTCCCCTGACAACATATTCATAATCAAGATTTTCTGGCATAAAAACTCTGCATTTATCATATTTTTTTTCTTTTTTTTTGTAATTTACTCTTATTGATTTTGTTTATTTCTATCATTTAAGGTTTGTTTGCTATCATGAAAATATATGCAGTTAAATATTAAAACACTATCGTAATATGGCTTCAAAAGTCATTTATCAAACTCTTAAGAAAGTAGAAGAGCAGTGATGATCTTCTCGCAAAAGGTATTGATGTTCAAACTTGTTGAAACTGATCAAAAGAAACTTTACTGATCAACCTAAAACTAAAGTTTTATACCTGAAATATTTAATCTCTGAATTGTAAATTACTTAAGTTTCTCGTACATAATTAGGTACATTAGTTCAGTTTGTGTAATTAAATTTTTTAAATTTGTTTTTATTTAATTTTTGTTCTGAGTTATTTATTTTAATTCAAATAATAGAAATACAAATACACTAAATGTTCCTTTAATTATAAAGTACAAAAGAAGTTTTAATTAAAAAATATATATAAAGCTTAAAGAATTGACGCTGTTTAAGATAAAAGATACGGTTTAAATGTCTAAAAAAAAGAAAAGAAGCACGACGCAGAGTCACGAAAAAAAGCTCGATTCAGGAATTTGTGACAAAAGCATACTTTAAATATTCTTTAATGAAAAAGAGCTCTGTTTAACAAATCGATACTATTTCTGTAAACTTTGATGTGCAATATTTTGATTTTTTCATGATCTGAAAAATCGATTCTTTTTTCTAGCTTTCTCATCATTCACTTCTCTATCCAACGATATATTATTCTAATTGTAAAACTGATGCAAATACATTCCGCCCTTTTGGAAAAATTTTGGAAAATACTCGAGTCTTCTAAGAAACACCATATTTCAAGATAATTATTCACTTTCAGTCAAATAAATAGTAAACTATACTTTATCAAAGATTCTCAGTCCTACCTAATTTAAGATCCATTTAAACCATTTAAGATCCATTAAAGAGTCTCATCACCAATTCTCTCAGCGTTTGATCATCAAGTCAATAAATGCTAACAAATACGTATTCTGCAAACTGAAAAAAGGGAACTAAAATCCAAAACCTAAAAATTTGTTAATGTTCGACTCAGCATCCCTTTAAAGACTCTCGCCCTTCCTCTCTCTCTTTCCCTCTCTCTCTCTCTCTCTCTCTCTCTCTCTCTCTTTCTCTCTCTCTCTCTCACTCACTCTCTCACTCTCTTCTTACGTTTCCCCCAACATCTCCGGTAGCTCGCAATATCGATTTCTTCGAGGCAAACCGAAGGGAGTGGAGGGGGTAGTCATTCTCTCGCTTGAGCTGTTGCAATTTATTATCGGCCGCGGCGCGTGCGCGCGCGCAGGAGAGAGAGAGAGAGAGATGCAATCTTGACACTCGTCGCCGCGCGTTTTGATTGAATTCACGCCGTGGGCTGGGTAAACGTGTAGACCTAGCCATGGAGTATTCTGGTCGTGGACCATTTATAGAGGATGGGAAAGGCAAAGGTTTTGCGCCGGAGAATCTTTACGAGGAGTGTGGTTACGTTGAGGACTGGGATTTGATTTTTTATGGCATGGGTTATGGTCGCATTGACTGGTGATTTTTGCGAGCGTTTCGTAGGGCATATGATTTTTTCATGAATTTCTTCAACTTCTTGCTAAATATATTTTACAGAAGATGGCTAGTCTCCTTAAATAGTATAATTATAGATATCTTCTATATTATCGACTTTTCAAATCCACGAGTTTACAAAACAAAACAACTTTCGAAAAACGGTTTAAAATTTCATTACACGCACTCCATTCGACAAATAAAAATTCACAAATATATCGTACGTATATAGCTACACTCGAAAAAAAGGCAGCATCCGTACAAAAAAAAAGTTGAACATTCTGCCGATAAATTCCAGCCTCCGGATCGTGGCCGCAATCAAATTACAGCGAAATACTTTCGATACACGCGCAGCCCCAGAGCGGAAAAGTTCACGTGGAATGCCACGTATACGCGTGAGGCGAACGTGCGCGCGTGCGCGTCGCCAAGGGAGACGTCTCTGCGAGCTGAGCGCTCCTGTAAATATATGTAGGCCGCGCCAAGGGAAGATGCTGGAATCGCTACGCGTGCGACTGGCTCATTCGCTCAGCTGAATGAGACGGATTTCTTTGCTGTAGTGGCCGATCGGACGAGAGAGTTCGGTTAATAGACGTTTGAAATGGTTTTTTGGCCGACGTGGGAACGACGTTTAGGAGTGGATTCGTGTGAATTTATTTATTTGGTTTTGGTTATTTATTTAGATTGGATGAGCTACGGAGCTCTTTGCGAATTTAAGTGTATGAGGGAGTAGTAGTAAAAGAGTATACTCGTTAGGATAGGAAAAATCGATTTTAATTTGAAGAACGGTACAAGCTTTATTGTTAATTTAATGTGATTTTAAAGTCTGATCGATCAAGCACCTACTTTTTTTTATTTTATTTTTATTTTTAAAAAATATGTTATCGTCACGTTGTTTATCTAACTAAACCCAATAAAATGATAATGAGATTCTTGAAATATTAATTAAGTGAAAAAAGTCTCCTTCTTATAGTATGGAATGGGTAAACTTTTGAATGCTATTTTGATGACCCAGATGTACTCATAATAATAATCAAATTTTTTACAAAATTTTATATATTAAGTATTTCGTTCCAAAATAAAAGGAATTATTATGATTTTTAATGACTGTCTTATTAAACTTATTTCAAACTAGTGTGTCTTTAAAAATTTATGAAGCACAATAACTTGATTCGTTCATACATTACAAGCCTTATTAAGAATCAAAATATTACAAATATATTCATACAATAATAGTACATTGTTTAACAAGTGAGGTATAGTTGCCAATAACGTACGCGGGCACGAGTTGACGCACAAGCGTAGCGAGTTATGAAAATTTACGCACGCCGTGCGTAATTGGCTATTTTCCGCACGCACAACAAAAGCGTAATGAGACAGAATAATTACAAACATGCGTAATGAAAAATTATTTTAAAATATATTATTACGTGATCATAATATAATTAAAAATTTTGAGTATTTCCAGAACAGTATTTATTTGATATATTATGTTCCTTGAATGTAAAATATAAAGTTTTTTAAAATGTATTTATCAACTTTCTGTTAATTAATGACAACAGTGAATTCAATAGTTATAAGCTTCAGTACCATCAAAAATTTTCTGAATATTTTTGAAAATAAAGGCCATTTATTAAATAAAAATATTGCCGGTTCTGTTAAATTTAGAAAACAAATAAAAAAAGCAAATCAAACTAGAAATCAATAAACACCCTAGCAAAAAAAATCTTAAATGACGCATTTCATGTTTTTTAAGATCTATTGCTCTTTAATCGTCGGAATTTTCCACCTACTACTATTTTTGAAAAAGTACAAGCGATTAAAAAAAAAAGACATAGACTTTTAGTCACGTGAGACTAAAAAATAAGTGTGCTTCATTAACATACATCGTAATGACTATATTAGCGCGAACGAGACATTTTTTTACACTAATCTAATTTAGTTATTGTATAAAAAAAATACCGACTGTATAATATTTGCATCTTGACTAAAATCAAAACATTTTTATTTCTCATATTTTTCGAGATTTACGAATATCGATTCATACAAAAAGCAGCCGCATCAACTCCGATTACTATTCCCTTCGACAAACAATTTTATGGTCCACAGGGAAAATCCGATGGGCCACGCCATCGTAGTAACGAGCAGCTAATGAAGAAAATAGAAAACTCGGAGCTGAAAAATATTTTTCCGACGAAAAAAAAAATGACTAGAGTAGCAAGCTCTTTCCGATCGATTCCATCTCGCGAGTGCGCGAACTCACTCCTAATGTACGCCATCGATGGCGCGCATTAATGTGTTTGTCTTTGCTCCCGCGCTAACCGAGGACTGTGTGAATACGTATAAAATCGATCAGAGTCGGGCCATTGCACCGTGCAGATTCTCCAACTGAACTTTTCGCAGGAAAACAAAAGGGGGAGAGATTCGCTTTAGCGGCTTGCTGAATTACCCGGGGACGCATACATTTCGTCGGATGATAGAGAATCCTGCGGATGAAAAATATGCGCGGCGAACGGTCTGCTTTTTTACGAGACGTCGCGTAATTTCAGATATCAGCACGCGCGGATTTGGATATTGTTTGTCGACTCGAAATTCCCCATTTTTCTAGGCGCTAAGACTGGTATAACGCCTGATCTGGCGATGTAGTGAAAAATAATGTGAAAGTGGTTTTTTTTATAAAGAAACTAATAATTCTTTTAGGTGACAGTTAATATGAATTACTGTAATCTAGAACAAAAACTTAAAAATTCAAATGTACGTAATAAAAAAAATTTTGTGAATTTATTCAATTACTTTTATTTATACAATTGAAAGAAAAATAAGCAAAAAGAGCGAGTAAATACTACACCAAGTTCGTTAGAGTCAACATTTTTTTTCTTCAAATATTGAACCAATATAGAAGGAACTTTATTTCTCTCACGTTGAATATAATAGATACATTTTTTATTATTCATTTTTTGGAAATTTTAATTAACTTATTTTGGACAAGAAATTCTGAAATATTCAGTACAAATATTGAAATTATATTACTGAAAAACTAAGGTCACTCTCCACCAGTTTAAATTAATGATATTTTAATTTTATTAGCTTTGTCAATTTAATTCGATAGAATTAGTCTAATTGACCAATTGTAATTTTATTTTTAAAATAAACTATATTGAATATTATAATTCAAAAAGTTTCTTTTACGTATATCAATACTTTGTTTTACAAAATTTAAAACAATGGGTATTTTAAATTTAAAAAAAATATATCTCCTCTTTTTTCCTACTAAAAAAGCACATATCGCACCCAACATAATTGAATTAATGAACACCCGTTTACGTA
This sequence comes from Eupelmus urozonus, assembly GCA_900480035.1. Classification (NCBI taxonomy): domain Eukaryota; kingdom Metazoa; phylum Arthropoda; class Insecta; order Hymenoptera; family Eupelmidae; genus Eupelmus; species Eupelmus urozonus. Next base: position 15,185 of record UELX01002655.1, on the reverse strand, counting down.
AAAAGAAAAAATTCGATCAAAGAATTAATTTAAAGAAAACGGCCGAAGAAAAAGCATTGAAAATCGTCGCTCACAATGGGCAAGCGTTTTCCCGACACACACATCTTCCCTTATAATCGCGATTAATCGAAGTAGCGTGGAAACAAAAAAGGAGCGAGACTCGACCGAGATTCGTCGCATAATACAATGCTCAAGCACTCGCGCGCGCGGCTGCAACAAAAGCGCCGCTTATTATCCGCCGATAAACCCGCTTGCCTTTTATTAATGGAGCGGAAAAACATTTTCGCTCGTTATATGCGCACAACATTGGCGCGGATTTAATTCGCCCGGGGGGATAATAAAGTTTTTCAATAACAATTCCTGACAGGCCGTAGGTATAACGCTTTATGAAGTATTTGAAAAAATAGGCCGCGACTGATTCGAGATAAAATCGTCATTGTTCTGGCAGTTGGCTGTGTAAAGGGATTTTTATATTATTTTTTTGTAGGGAGGGAAGAGGGATGGATGGATAACGGCGATTAATGTCGATTAATGGTAAAACGATTGGCGAAATTTGTGAAAATCACGTTGTTGCGGAATACGAGGCGTGATAAATTGCTTATCGGACTTGTTGGTACAAGTGAATTATTTCGGAGACATTAATTTTTATCCGGCTAAAATTTCTATCCTAAATTGAAGCTTATTAAAATGCTAGTAGTACTTCTTTTATTTTGCACGTGCATGCTATTATGCAGCATTATTATTTTAGAGACACGATATACTATAAAGACTTACTTTTATAAATAAGAAATTTTAAATTGTAAATTAATATTTTGAAGAAACACAATTGGAGGGGAGTACTTTTTTCAACTACGTTCTTATGGGGCAGACACAACTTGGATATTTTTCATGAAAAATATTCAAATTCAATCTTTTTACCGACTAATGTTCTCGGTGGAGGCTTTCCATGTCCACATCGTGGTTTTTTCTCCACCCTAGTTATAAGGGAATGGTAGAGTTTATCGTGAAAGCGACTTTAGACTGTTGACTTCTCCAGTCAAATGCTGCTCGGGAAAAATAGTTTTGTTAGCTTTAACAAACAATGAGCTACACCTTAACAGATATAGTGGGTAAAAAGTTAAGTTGGGTAAGGAACAATCCCACACAGAGGTGGTAGGAGCGCTCGTTATATAGTCCATTGGATGAAAACCAGTAGTGGTAAATTTATTTTGTTTTGCTTAACAATCAGAATCAATAAATTGTTAAATAATCATTTGTTACTATTGAAATGCATGTTTAATTTTTGTTTTCGTTGTTATTTTTGCCGATAAAAATTAGATTTTCAAAATCAATTTTTACAAATAAAATCGACTGCTAGGTTTTCAATATAAACATAGTTTATAGAGTAAAGAATTAAACTTTTATCAAATTTAAATGACCTTACTGACGCCAATTCTAAATTTGAATCCAACAATACTCCCCCGGTACCCCTGAAGTTTAATTGAAAATTAAATTTTCAGAGTTATTTCGATAATATTATTATACCCTTTGTAATAATAATATTGTAATAATTTTTTTAATGTACCTACCAGTACCAGAAAATGGAATTTTCACATAATGCAAGGAAAGTATGTAATGCATTTACGAAACAAAAGAAAATTAACAAAGCTATGAGTCACGGGCGAAGAAGTGACGACTCAAGAGAAATGCATAGCCGCACGATATGTAGACAATACTGGGCATCGGTGGGAGTAGCTCAGTGGTTAGAGCACTCGCTTTCGACGCGGAAGGGCTCGGGTTCGAATCCACACTATAGCGCGTTTCCACCTTTTTTATAATTAAAATCCGGATAATAAATCCGTTACACTATGTATTCGCAAAAAAATTAAAGCATAATAAGTAATAACATTATTAAAAATAATGTAAGTTATTATAATTTTAAACAATAAAACTTAAAACTAAGTTTAATAAGGGTAATAAAACCTAAATAAATAAATCTGTGTACACATCTAAAAGCAAATTTGAATTTGGCTTTTATATATGTTCACAGAGAGAAAATAATTTAGTTGTTCTTCAGAAGGATATTTTCCTAAAAAATAGAGAAAAAAATTGTCAAAGTATTAAAAATTTTTTCTTGAATATTGACAAAAAAGATGTTACACGAAAGTTCTGCTTTACAGTTTTAAGAAACATTTTATGATTATATATATATATATTTTTCATTGAATCTCTAGTATTTTCGAATATTTAATTTAAACGTATTTACGGAATCCAACTATGCAGATTAAATAGTTTTTGAATAAAAAAAGACTGTATTTTTAATAAGCAAATTCAGGACATAATTGCCCTCCGTAATGATTAAGCCAAGATTCTGAATCGTTTAAGAATGGTATTTGAACGAAATATTTTAAATATTAACAAAGTTTTTAGAACATCGAGATAAATAAGAAATTTTGCTCAAATGCCATTCTTAAACGATTCAGAATATTGGTTTTGCACAGAGAAAGAGTGTGTTATTACAGAGGGCATCTGTGTTCTGGATTTGCTTATATCGCAGTATATATTTTTAAATAGTAAAAAAACTGTTTAGTGTTCTTAGTCCATAATGAAAGAATTATTTAAAGCGTTTTCAACGTTAAAATTAACTTTTTTATTAAATGGCTATAACAAATTTAAAAGTGTAATGTTAATCTCATAATACTATAAATTTTGATTTATTAATCCCAGCAAAATTTGTTAATTACAATAAAAATTTTTTATTTTTAATGTGCAAATTATATTTGCAGTTTTAAACTACTACAACAATTGTTATAGTAGTTTGTGAGTAGAGTTGAGCTCATGTCAAGTGCTGTAAGGCACTCTTCAAACAATCAAAAGCCACTAAACAAACAACTTAGTGCCAAATAAGCAAGATTCATGTTTCGCTTACTAATAGAGGCCAATTAAAATTCATTTGCGCATGCTCAAATTAATATCGCATACTTGACAGCACAATCAGTGCCATCTGACTGAAAACAAAAAAATAACTAGTTGATTAACTTTTACTGAAACGACAACTTTTAGAGAAACCATAATTTAAAATGCATATTTAGATAAAACTTCAAGATTTCTGTAATTATTGAGAGTTAACTGATTAGCATAAAACAAGCACGTATAATTTTGTGATTGATCAGCATAGTCATCAATTCTCCAAAAATATCCATACTTTGTAATTTATCATTATATTGATAAATAAATGATTCTTGTCTAGCTTCCAAAAATATTGTTATAAAATTAACTTGTTATAAAAACTAGTTATAAATTTAACTGTTCACAAATTTGTTCACTATATCAGCAACAGTTATTTTTTCATTTGATAACACAAAAAAGCTCATCTCTAATAAGGAATTTTGACATACAATAAACATCGATGATTCAAAAATTGTTTCGGTTTTGCTTATAAAGTTTAGAGCTTCGTGGGGAGATCCCTAAAACATCATGTTCTGCAAACCACTTTTACATCGAGGTACATTTTTGTCACTGAGCATTACGATTTATTTTTTCCACGGTTGTCGAAACATTTCTCTCTAATTTTCTTAGTCATTTGTTTCCACGCAGCGAAGTAGAAAATATTTCCGCAAGCAAATGCATGCTGTTGAAACCACGATATGTTTTTGAAGGAAATATAATTGTACATAAATTATTATATGGAATCCAACGGAGTACGGAGATTACTAAGTTTTACTTTTATTAGAGTTTTGTTTATTCTTGAAGGAAAATTAAGCTTGCAGTTTCTATGGCTAATGGAGGAATGAATATTTTATGAAAATCATTTAACTGAAAAAGAATTTATTCAAGAAAATAATATTTCAGATTATCACATTTTCGTGAAATGCTTTTTGAAAAATTATTCTTAAATAAACATTTACATACTAACGCAAAATCTTTTTCAGTAAAAAGTTTTGTACAGAACACGTGAATCTATTTTTACATGAATTTTTCATTACCTTATTATTTTCAAATTAAAATTTATTAAAATAACATAAATTTCGTAAACATAATTGGTTTTTGAATTAAAACTCTCATCAAAATAATTAATTTTAACCACAAAAACGAGATAAAAGAAAATCAAACCTAAATAAACAGCCAACAAAGTAAAAAAGATCAAACGATAGCCGCGAGAGAAACAGAAAGAGCCTCCCCGTCAAAATTTCCGAGATATTTCGCTAAATTTTTTATTGCAGTCAACATCGCACACAACAACTATATACATCACGCGCGAACGGAAGCTTCCGAGTGAGCAACGGGAGCGGAAAAACTTATACCAATTATAGCGGCGCTCGCGCGCTCGGATTCTTATCGCGCTTTCAATTAAAAGTGCGTTCCATGCTGGTGTAGGCGCTCGGACGGCTTTCATGCGCATGCGAAGTGGAAAAAGCGAGATGAAAATTTCCGTTTGCGCGAAACTGTTTTTTAATCGCTCTAGCGAGCTCGTAAGAGAGTGTGTGCGTGGGTGTATGCGACTGTAAAACGAGAGAATAAAAAGAAAGTTAAATGTCTTCTTAATTATAAAAAATGTGTGTAAAGTTTTTTTTATTTAAAAATTTCTAATTTTAGACCTTGCGATTTGCGAGAAATAATATTAATATTTCAAACCGGAAAAATTGTGTTAAATGTAAGAGAAATTTCATAAAATAACTCAGTTACGTGAAGTGGCCTGACCAAATATTATATATCTACTTATGTAACAGGAGCATATTTAAATATAAGTTACTATATTGATAAAAGTAGTAGTAAAAAAATACAACCCCGAAAAAGGCAAATCAATAGATTTAAAAACTCAGAAATCTAATTTAATATTTTTATAAGTCATCAAGATTTATAGATTATAACTTTTTCATTAAATTAATAATTGTAAAGGTACTACTTTTCTACTTTAGATATTTGATTTTCTTTATTCAACCACGCTAGTGCTAATATTTACGACGAAACGCAGATGCAACCTCAAATTTTCTTTCGCATAAAATTGAGAGTCACACTGTAAACCAAAAAGCAAACAAGACACGAACACAAAAACAGGCGCGTAAATCAAAAATCTTCCGAGCCAGCGAACTTCTTGAAAATAATCACTAGGCAGCCGCGCGATTTATATCAGCGCGGCCCGAAAATCCGGCGACCAGATTTATACCAATTCACATATACTCCCCCAAGGCTCCCGAGCCAAAAGAATCCGCGAAGGACTCAGCCCGAAACTTCTCCTCTCTTTTTCTCCTACCGACGTTCCTTCAAAAAAAGTGCCGGCCGCCCGGAGATTTAATTTTCGAAGCCATAGACGAGAAAACTTTCTCCCTCTCTCTCTTTATTTCTCTCTGCGATCATAACGCGCGCAGAGAGGCGATTCAATTTATCAAGCTCGTTAAGTGGAATTTGCGCGCCATCGTTTGTCGCGAGCAGTGATAAAAAAAAACGAAGGCGGCGATTCTCCAGCGTGATGGAGAAAAAAAGGCGAGTGTGTGTACCAGTTATGATTGAGTTTCTGAAGCGCGACGAAGTAATTGCTAGAGATTTGAACGGGATAAGTTTTTTAGAGGGACTACGAAAATTTATTGGAGGTCGGGCCGGTTTATAGCGCGGTGTGATTATTTTTATTGTTGTCTTTCGTCTTGTCAAGCTGGTTTTTAGAAATCAATGTGGACTGTTGTACGTAATTAAATTGAATAATCAATTTTTTTGTAACATGTCTAAGTTAATTAAGTTAATTAAGTTGATTAAAAAATTATTATTTTTCAGATAGAAAAAATGAAGAAGACAGAATTTAATAAATTAACTGCTTTTTTTTTAGCGTGATGGGAAAAGCGGAAATTACATTTAACTATTAGGTAGATTTCAAATAATCCTACACCCTGATTACATAATAGTAATTTATTTTCCACTGCAGCAAATATAATTGAACATTGATATTGCGGCATATAATCAAGGTGCAAATAGGAATAACAGCAGCAATGTCGATGCATAGACAACGACGAAATTGGAATGATTTGAACTTCGGATTATGTCAGTAGCGCAAACATGATAATTTGGTCGTAAAATTTGCTGCGGGTGAAGAAAAAATTAATTAGTTTGACGTTGCCCCGTAATCAAATTTTATAATTACGAGAACAATTGCCGTTAAATTAAGTTTTCTGAAACTGATGACAAAGTTATTAGAATATTTTGACCCACATGGAAAAGTATTTCGTTTATTATGTTGATTTAAACTATAATAAATTTCACATATTTGCTGACTTTGCAATTACAAATTTAATATGCATAAGCTCAATATTATCGTCTTAGTTACCGATATAGTTAATTTAACACATAAATACTGGATTAAGATCCTGAATACATAAATACAGGACAAATAGACTCAGCCACGGGATCGATAGAACGCATTATTGAAAGCTCTTACCGAGAGCGGGCCGAGAGTTAACAACACTTTTCGATCCAAGTGGCCGAACGTGGAGAATTTTTGTATTTTTTGCGGATTCAATTATTTGACCAACCACATCGTAAAATCTTTTACCGCTCTCGCTTCCTTTGGTATTCTCCTCGATTTTATAAAAGTAACAAAAAATAATTATAAATAAACAGAAACGTAAAGTAATATTTTGCGTTTATTCGCTTTTCAAATATTTCAATTCGTCAAAAGATAATATTGGTAATAATAAGAATGGATCAGAAAATTGATTCAAAAATCAAACTTCACTTTTCAATTAACAAACAAAAAACGAATCTTTCTCTCACTGAATAATTTAAAATAATTTAAAAAATGCTTTTCACTAAAAATACAAAACATCCATTTGCTGTTTCAATTTAAGAAAATTAAAAAAAATCATCCTTTTTGCCCTGTCTTAATATACGAAAAGCATCAGAACAATAACACATCAAAATAACCCATAAACACTTCTTATCCTCATTCTGCATTACGACTTTAAAAAACTATCGTCCCGGCAAAACGCTTAAACCATAATACACCTCTTAAACCCACAGCCATCCCAGCAGAACAATTTAAAACCCTCAGCACTAGCAGCAGAATAAGACGATCACACTTAATTATTCACCAGAAACATTTCTCCACACCACTACCTCGGATTTTTTTCCATCGGCGTTCAACTGCGCTCTTGCCATGCCGTTAATTCTCGCCCTCGGGATGGCGGGCAATAAAGATTCGCGGCACAGTGAATTAGCGTAACTAATGATCCTCAGATTATGAGACTTTAATGCTCGTAAATTTAGCGCTCACGCTCGGGACGATAATTGCGCGCGACAGGGCCGCGGTCAAATGTATATACCGGACTTTTCCAGCTCGCGCGTATGCGCGCATCGGGGCGGAGATTGATAACGACTGGGATTCAATAATCGGGGATTCGGACGCGGTTTATGCAGTTCCGGCGATTACGAGTTTACGGCGCGGAAAGGAAAAATCCCGGGCGAGCTGCCGGACGTGTGGCTGATCTTGATGAGATGGTGAGTTGAGAGGGTGTTAGAGTTTTTTAAGAGTTGTTGGGGATTGAAATTTTTAGTTGTTTGGGGGTGATGAGTTTTTTGTTGGCGGGATGTGAGACGTGATTTTGTTTCATTCGGTTGAAATTATTTCGAAACTAATATTTTTTCTTTTAATATTCATCAAGGTACCCCCCGTGTCAAAGAATAACTTTTATGTCTGGATATGTATTTATGACCAGGAATTATCTCAATAACGTAACAGGATTTATTAAAGTATTTTAACCAGTTTAAGATCCAACTTTTGAACAGAAAGACTACGACTAACTCAAGTAAATGAGACAGTGAAATATTGAATTTTCTATCAAACCACAAGGATATGCAAAAGTATACATGGCTAAACAATAACTTTTATCTTAACAAAACGTGTTCAAAACGTTCTCTATTATAAAGAAACTATAGAATCCTATAAAATCCGATAAGTCTATTAGGTTTCCCGATGAATTTGCACCAATTTTCTACAAATCTATCGAATTTTATCAGGCCTTGATAACTGGGTTAACTTAAAGTTAAAACAAGAATACCGATACCCAACAAATCACACCCGACACTTGATCATCCATCGGCAAAATTAAGCCAAACGAATAAAACTAAAATCTTTCATGTTTCTTTTCATCTCACCACTCCCAACTAGCCACCCAGGATAAAAAAGAATCAAGCAATAAAAATAGCAAAGACTGACCTTGTGGCAGAACGGTGAGAATCAGTATGATCTGGAGTACCACGGCAATGTACCATTGCTTGATGGCCTCGATGAACCTCGCAGGGCGATGACGATGTTGCTGGTGGCTCAACAACAGCGGCCTCGTCGTCCTCGAGAGCAACGGCCGGCCGGCTGCTGCTGCCCGTGGCCTCATCGTTCGCACGCCCCCACCCGGCCGGTGACACCCTGAATCCTCACACCTGCCCCTTTTATGTCCCGCGGGCACAGCACAACAATACACACCAACGCGCACTCACGGCACTAACCGACACTCTCTACTCTCTCTCTCTCTTTCTCTCGCTATCCTGTCCCGAGCCGGAGCATCAAGTTAAGCTCGCTCTCTCTCTTAACAATTTGTACAGCTGTCCTGTCCTTAGGAGGCCATTACGGGAGCTTGACGCAGTTGTGACGATGGTGGCCGGCCCCCCGACTTGGCCGTCATAATAAAGCCTCTGGCGGCCCGCTCGCAACGACTGCTGCGCTACTACTGCTGGCCTCGCGCGCGCTCCGCGGAAGCTGCGCGCTGATCTGCTCCCTCGCCGCCCCCCTTCGCTTTCTAGGCTCGCTCTCTGCTTCTCTCTCTCTTTCTCAGTGTGTCTGTGTCTGTGTCTCTCTCTCTTTCTCACTCTCTCTCTCTCTCTCCCTCTCTCTCTCTGTGTACAGACGCACCAACAGGCTCAGTAGTCGAGCGCGCGCATCTCCTCCTCGACGGCGGCTTTCACCTGCGCAGAAAGAGACTATGTGTGAGAGCGATCGAGCCAGGACGTGAGATAGAGCAGTTAGCTGCTCTTGGAGTGGGCTCTTTTTCTCGAGGAGGGTGGACCGAGTCTATAGTGGCTGAGCGGGCTGTGAGGGGATAGAGTGGTTTTTCGACTTTGATTAGGCTGATTTCTATGGGCTGTTTGGAGCTGTGAGAGGAATTCGGTGAGAAAGGAGAGAAAAAGTGTGCTGACCCGAGAAGGTGCAGGGTGATAGTAAGTTGGTAATTAGTAGAGTTGGCTTCGAGAGGAGACGTGGGGTTTTGGATGTATTCTTAGTGGTATAAAAATGGGATATTGATTTTATCGTTGTGGAATTGTTAGGTAATTCAAGGTTTGTTATTAATATTTTTAGAAGCGTAAGCGCTGATAAGAAAAAAAATGTATTCAATATTTTTTATAAATGAATCCATTTGTAAAAATATTTTATAATTGATTGATTTTTCAGAATGGTAAAATCTGATAATTTAATACACATTGATGAATAAAAGGTTATACTGAAATCTAACAAATAAATTTTTCGTCAAATCATGAGGAATTAAGCAATTGAGAAAAATATTTAATAAGTATTAGCGCATCTATGATTAAAAAAGACAAATCGGTTTATTTTAACGTACCTATTAAAAAAATACTTCCGTATACACTAATCTTTTTATATAATTTAATAAAGATGATATCTAGCGTATTTAGGTCATCGATTTCGAAGTTCATTCTAAAAGGCTTTTATAATAAAAGGTAAAATCCCTTGTCTGGGATTTATACATTTTTACTAGATTCGAATATTCCAAATATCAAGGACATGAAAAATCAAGTAATATTCTTTAGATTAACTAATGGATTTATTTATCTCATAAAGATTATTAAATTTATACGATAGACGATTATTTACAGTCATTTTAAAAAGTACTCAATATCTACAATAAAATATAATATAAAAAATATTCAAAATTTGCTGAATAAATTTTGTAATAATTAGTAAGTTTTTATTGACATTATACAATAACCGAATGAGAGAATAAATTACATATAATGCAACCTAAATAATTATCATGCATAAACAGTACATCGATAAGCGTCACACTTGTATCAAGATTTAATTACTGTGAAAAGAGACACTGAACCGAGGAAATTCAAATTGATAAACACAATGATAAATAAATAATAATACTTATTATAAGAGATAAAATAAATCAGAGATAATCTAAAACGTGAATGTTTCAGATTATAAGTAGAACATACCAGGGACTAGTCAGACACATACTATATTTTCTTTCAGCACAGAAATAAAAAAAAGCTCGCATTGAAAATGTTTCTTATTATAATTACGGGTACTAATAAAAAAGCATCATAAAATCTTTAGGAAATAGCCTAAACAAACTTTGCATTTGCAGGTTCGCTTCGCTAAATATAATTCTTTTCTTGCTCTAAATTAACTTACCAAAATTGAAGCGTGCAAAATTAGAACGCGATAAACAGTTAATGAGGCGAGCGGCAGCTCAAACGTCAGAGATCCGTTAACACGATATCTCCAACCGCGATATATACAACACAATCGGGGGCTATATTCAACTCTCATCCATTTCTCATTGACTCGGAAAAGTTCGTTAACCAGCACGCCACGCAAAACACATCTGCGCCCGGAGCTTTCAAACAGCTTTCAGCTGCACAGATCAAAGAGCCAATAAATACATGAAGACCGTATGTGAATAAAGCTCCTTAATCTCTAAAAGTGATATCTACACGGTAGAACAACGGGCTTTAAATGGCGTTAGTGGTTTGATGGAGAATTCGATTGTCGTTGCGTAAAGTATTCAGCGACAGTTCGAAACTTGAAACAAGTCATTTAGGCTAAAAATGTTGCTCTTTTTTCGATCTCTCTCTTATTCTCTCTCTCTCTCTCTCTCTCTCTCTCTCTCTCTCTCTTTCTACCCTGTATCTTTCTCATCTGAAATGTATTTAAGCCTGCCGCCATCTGTGCTCATCACACTCGCAGACGCGTGCTACTAATACTCTCTACCCCTGGAGCAGTTGTTTTACTTTAGAAAAAAGATTGGAAAGCGGATTAGATGGCAATAGTCAAACTAATTAAGAACTGTTCTTTATTTTTTAGTTTGTTAGTTCTTTTTAACTTTGTACCTGGAAGGCAAGTTATTTAAGTTTGATGTGCGGTACGGTGAATGGATTTTTCGACGAGATAGTTTGTAATTAGCGAAAGGACTTTTCTTTTTTTCTATTTTATTCATAAAAAATGTATTTTCTTAAAGTTATAATGATTTTTATTTGAGTTGAATTAGTTTGAAGAAATTAACTGTTGTAGAGTTTTCAAAACTAATAATCAGAAAATAAAATAAACACTGGAACTTTTTTTCCAATCAATTAAAGAATATATATGAATCTAAAAATGCATTTGAAAAAATTTTTTTTATCATTATTTTTTTATCAAACTTGTTAATTAAAAAACCATAAATCGAAAAATATATTATTTAAATTAATTTAAAAAAAGAAATATTATCATTCAAATTTATTAAATAAACTTTTAATTAGTAACCGCGATTAATACTTTTAAAATACAATGATAGTCATGTTTATTAATCCTTGATTTATTTAATTATTTACTTTCTTACACTGTACTTTAATTTACTTCACTGTATTTTGTTTTACTATCTTTTTACTTTAATCCGTGTAATTTACCTACTGGATAAAAGAAAATTACTTTTATACCAACCACTAACCATAAAATAAATTTTTACTCCTTCAACATCTATCTAACTCCGATCCGAATATCATCTCCTATCCAATCAAAACACCAAACTTCCAATCCTCATCCGTCAAAAGCCCCGAAAAGTCAACCTCTCGTCATCTCGCATGCGCGAGCAAGAGAAACGTTTACGCGCTTCGAGTAGGTCTCGCGCACAATGTCGACGAGATTAAGGGCAAAAGCGCGCGCGAGCGACCAAAAGAGAGAAAGAGAGAGACAGCTTACTTAGCTCGCAAAGTGTCCTCCTATCTCGGTCCTTCTTTTGTGAAAGTTCGCTCTCAAAGCGGCCTGGCGGACGCTCCAGGAGGTACGATTCTCTCCGCCGCAAATAAGAAGGTATCGCGCCAACGTTCGCCCGAAGCTATTGTAGCGAGGCCGGCTGCTTTCGTTTTTTTTTCTTTTTTAAGGGAAAGAGACTCTAAGACGGCTTGGTTGGAGATGTTGTTGATTATTTTTAGATATTTCTAGGATATTGTTCACGGTAGTTTGTAGTGGAGGATTGCAAGTTCTGAATTTTGATGAACTTGGATGAGATGCTTTTGTTCGCTTAGAATAACAATGGTTCCGAACAATAATAAGCGAAATTGCAAAGGGGTGGCAAGCTTTGGGTTGTTACATCAAATAAATTCGCTCGCCTTTGTAATTTCAGCGAGCAGTTCGGCAAGTAAACGTTTTAAGAAAATATACGGTAATCAACATTTTGGAGGATTCTGTTGCGCATGTATTGCTTATTATTAAAGCACATCATTAATAATAATAATGTTTTTAAGAAAAGTAAAATTAATGTACAGCTTTTATTGTGTATTTTTTTCTCTAAATTAAACTTGAACTTTTACCAAGTGAAAGACAAAATAAAACAAACTAATTTTTATGCAGCAATTAAAATATCATATATCTCTTTACTTCAGCCTTTTTTTTCATTAATTATAATTAACGGCACAAAGCTTTGTACCTGAAAAAAGTAAGGAAATTTAAAATATCGATCTGGAGGGCACTAGGTCACTGAAGTGTAGCCAACCCTCTCCCTTCCAAGTTCATTACTAAACCTCAAGTACCACGGTCAGATTAACTCGCAGTCACTCCGAAACGCTTTGTGCATTTATGACACTACTAAACTGAAAGCAAAAACTCGAAGCTACAAAATCTCACCACAACCCAAATCTCATTTCCAAAATTAAACAAAAAACCTCTCCTTCAAAAACAAAATACCCACGATACTTCCTAATCCCCGGCTAAAAACATCGTCCACACCTCAAATCTCATCTCCCACCGGCGAGAGTCCAAGTATCCCGCGTCGAAAAAGCAATTTCTTCCTCTCCGGCGAGCAAAATAACCCGGAGAGAGAGAGAGCTCGCCCGGCCCGAGCAACAGGGGGCCGCAGTGCTCGGGCTGCCGTGAAATGCAAGCGCGCGACGCGGATTCAACAGGAGGACGCGTGGCCGCGCGCCAGGGTCTAATCGCCCGTGTCCGTCACGCGAGCCGTGCGCAGCTTAACGAGCGAGCGAGGGCCGGCCCATTTCAATTTGCCTAAGGGCAGGGGATGAGCTTGAGAGCTGGGTAAGGAAAAAGTAGAAAGCTCCGAGTGTTGTCAGACGAGCGAGGAATAAAGTTTTGTCTCGATGATTGTTTAAGTAGATACATTCCGAGCATGTCCAGACTGTGTTAAATGCATTCCGGGATCACAAACACCCATCGCTAGTTGAAAAAAGAAAATCGAAGGCCATTAGTAGTAGCCGCAAATACTAATTGCACTCTACTAGACAGCAACAGGGTGAAACAAAGCCTCGTTCCAGCCGTTTGACATGTACACCTCGGCACTACAAGCACAGCGCTATCACCGCTCTAACACAGGAGGTTCAAAGGCACAGCTCCAGCAACACACAGCCCAGCAACAACAAGAACCAGCGAGTCGCGCGAACGAGAGCGCGCAATCGCTCACGTACCTCCTTGACGACGCCTGGCCCGTGCATCTCCGGATCTCAGGCTCGCATCACTTTAACCGTTCGAAACGGATTAATTACCGGACGATCTTGGGAGCGCAGTCGAGAGCCCGGAGCCTCGGGGTCGACGCTCCAGGAGCGCGCGCTGCTGCATTTCCCGCATGAGAATGGCACGCGCGGGGGCGCGCGCGCACGTCGACCTCTCAGCTCTCCCTCTGGCTTTATCGCCGGCTTAGCGAGCAGGAGAGCAGGTAAAAAGGAGAAGCGGTGAAGAGGAAAGGAAGGATGAGGATAGAGATAGACAAGAGAGTAGAACAGCAGAGTAAGGCGGCAGCTGACGCGACGCGGCTGTGGCACGGCGGCGACGAGCGGCAGCTGGCCGCTACTCTCGTCCGACGTACGGTACACGTCGACACCCGCAACCAGCTGCAGCCACGGAACTGAGCGGCGAGTCGTGACTATGCTGCCCCCCCTAGTGTACCCCGAGTCGCTCGCCGTCTCTCTTTCGCGGCTCGAGAGAGAACTCGGCGCTCTCTCTCTCTCTCTCTTTCTCGCGTTTGCCCGGACGTGCGGGGCCCCCCTCTGTGTGCGTGTTTCTCTACGCCGTCTCGCTCAGGATCATTCCATTAATCCTCTCTCTCTCTCTCTCTCTCTCTCTCTCTCTCTCTCTCTCTCTCTCTCTCGCTCTCTCCATCTCACTCCCTCTCGTTGTCGCGCGCTGAATTTTCCCGTCAGCGTCCTCCCTCTCCCGTGTTTTCCCTGTACATCGTTTCGTTTCCATTGTCGAAGCCGTCTCTCTCTCTCTCTCTCTCTCTCTCTCACTTTCAGCCCCCTCCATCCCCAGCTCTCCCGGAGGCTCGCGCGGCTCCGCTGCTCCGTTTTCAATATACCCCATGCCCGAATTTCCCTTCTCCCCCGCGAGCTTGCATATATACACACAGAGAGAGGCCCGACGACGAGTCCCCTCTTCCCCACTGAGGTATTGAAGTTCTCCCGGCAAGAGAGCCAGAGCTCTCTCTCTCCCTTTTTGTTTCTCCTTGCGCCCGGCCACTCTCTCTCTCTCTCTCACTCTCACTTCTCTCTCACAAGCCTGGGAGCGCGCGCAGCATCCTCGCGCAGGGGGAACCTCCTACCGGTACCGCCGAGCCCGCCGACTGGACCAGCGCGAGTCGCGCGCAGCCCCACCACTCGCACCATCGGATAAGCCTCTTTCTCTCTCTTCTTCTCTCTCTCTCTCGCTCTCGCGCTCCTCTGTTCCCGTGCTCTCGTGCTCCTCTAACCCACAGCGAGAGCGAGAGCCAGTGCCGTTCCCACCCCTGCGCGCGCTCAGATCAATATTGCCGTGGGAAGGAGACGAGAGCAGCTCGGGAGACTGGCACCGACGGAGAGAGTACCCGAGAGTTACCATCCTGTTTGCTCGTGTTGCTGTCCCCTCTACTTGTACACGCGACTCTAGGTCTCCGTGTATATCTGTGTGTATATGTGCCAGTGTCTATGTGTGTATATGTGTGTGTGTGTGTGTGTGT
>UELX01002654.1:0-29241 GCA_900480035.1 Eupelmus urozonus | reverse complement strand
GCACACTATTTATATGAACATCGAAATATTTATTCATTAAATAAAAAACATTCTAATAAACGGACCCCCCCCCCCCCTTATTACCACGAGATAAAACATAGTTCCTTAATGAATTGAAAATAACAAAAACCTATTTCATAATTTTAACGAATATGTGGTCCGTTCATATACTTTAAACCATATGAATTGGGTCAATACATCTAAATTGCCAATAAACCGACAAAACTAATTTATTGTTTCCTGTTCCTGTAAGGGAGGTCATTATTTTGTACTGCCAAGATCGAAACTGTGAATAACCAGACTGATTGCGATTACCGAAAGTAAGGGAGAGCTCATTTATTAGCATAGACGGTACGATCAACGCGGGATATCCGTCCAAGGTCGTTCGAGGTCGTACTTTTACTTCTAGCATCGTTGCATTAATATACTGTGTGGTAGCGCGCTTCTTCTGTGTATTAACATATTTTGTGAAATTTAGCAGAATAATTTTCAACGAATTAACATACATACAAAACCTACATTTTATATTTCAGACTTTTAACATAAATCAGTTGTTGAATAACCTATTTGTATAATATACACTAATAAAGATTTGTATAATTGATCACTATGATCTTATTAACCAATATCATCAAGTAAACGAATTAATATTTAAAAGTATATCTGTTATTTATTACACAGTGTAACGTTGTGTACATATACAACTATTGATTTCCCTTTTTTATTTTAAATAAACTGCTGAAATAACACCTTTACAAATTAAGTATATTCATAGCAATTTTTTAATTAATTTACTAATCCTATAAAAATTGTCAATATTTTCTACTTAGATAACACCGTGTCTTCTTAATATTTTTTATTTTTTTTACAATTAGGTAATGATTAAATGCAACGAAATTTTTATGAATTTAACTTCTGAAAACCTATTTTGGGTTTACATTATAAGTTTTAATTTTTAGTATGATTCAATAATTAAATTTGAATTCATTTTATATAAAGACGACTGTTATTACAAAAGTGTTGCTTAAAATTATATCTAGTAAAAATTGATAAATTAAATTGTAAAATAATATAAACTGTATCATTAATTCATTGGTTAGAAACTAGCACATTAAAATGCATCTCGCGAATCGACTTAGCAAATAAATTACTGCCAATAAAAAGCTATTTACTTAATTTAGCTTTAGACAATGTAATGACTCTACTTAATACTATTGAGCTTTGACTAAGTAATGTACGCAATTGAAAAAAGCTATCATAAATCCCCTTAAATTGATTCTTGTAATACAGAAAAATACAAGAAATAATTATGCAAATAGGCGGAAAACACGTTTGTTAATTAAATTATAGAAATTCTTCATTAGATTTAATAATTATTTAACTTTTTATTATTTATGACTCAAATTATTAGAAAATTTAATTAAACTATCAGAATTATCTTCTTCGTTATAAGAAATTGAATTGTTATTTATGATTAAAACATCTATTGCAAGGCAAAATAGTTTTTGAAAATTGAAAATTTAATAAAAAAATGAATTTCTAATTCATTCAAATTTTTGTTAATAAGGAGCATTTCACATTTCCTTAATGATAAAAAAAAGAAATAAACGGAAGTCTTTAAATCTTATCGCGTTTGAACAAGTTTGCCTTGAGTAATGCCTAACAAAGTGATGGTGATACCAGTAAATAAAAATGAACTGTTTACCTAAATCAAAGGATATCAGCATATGGTGTTAGATTATGTCCAGAAATAAACTACAGACTGATTATGTCTGCAAGTTCCCCCCCCAAAAAAAAAAGAAAAATTTATGTTGCAACATAAGTTTTAAACTGTTTAAAAGCAAAAAGTGAAAAAATCTTTAATCAACCTATATCTGTATTGAACAAAAATTATTTGAACAAAAATAGTTTAAATTTAAGTGTTTAATCACATCTGCATGTTACTATCTCACTCATTTTTAATGCAAGAAAAACCGAAAGTACGTCCTAATTTCATACCTATTCAAAACCAAATTTTCTTGGTTTCCCAAAAACTTGGCATAACTGAAAAAAAACACGGCAAAACAAAAGCAGAATACCAGAAAGAAAACGAGCAAACAGCCGAGAACGATCCATAGAGAGACGATCCAGCTAGATGAAATCACCGCCAGCCGAACGAATCCAAATATCGCCCGCACAAACCGAGTGGAATCTTACCATCGAGGCGCGCGCCGGACGTTGGACCTCGCGATCTCTCGGCGAGACTATATGATACATATACACGCGCGCGCAGATAAGATAAACGGCACGCACGTCACAGTCGAGCCTCCGTGCTGCTGGCCAATCGCGTGGCCTGACCGGCCCACGGCTGGGGGGAGCGGTGCGCGCGCGACTCACCTTGTGCGCCGTAGATCTGCGTGACGTCGGCTTTCACTGGCCGAGCCTCTCGTACCAGGCCAACCTTCCCGCTCGCTGGATCGTTTCGTCATGGACTTTGGACCTTTGGAGTATTACGACGGCTAGGCGCACTTGTTTTTTTTCTCGGTATAGGCTGATGCAAAGCTGGTGGGTGCAAGTTTTTCGAGTGACTGGGTATTTTTCGAGTGGTGGGTGGGGTATGAAAGGTGATTGTTTCGGTAGAGACTTCGGCAGAGAGACCTAAAATGATTTTAGGCACGTTATGAATCAGAATATGATTATTTTTGTCACTTAAAGACTCGCTGTGTTTAACGATACTCTAATAATATAATTGAAACTATTTTTTGCACTAATTTTAGAAAAAAATTTAGTTACAAAAATTGAATTTATACCAAGTCTGTTCATATCAAGCAGAAATAATGTGTTGAATAATCCGATTTTTAATAGAACCTAGGTAGAAAATACTATAGTTAGAACCTAATTAGCTTGTCTGATTATTAATATAATTGTGGAAGATAATTATATCTAGCTTGAACCTTACGAAATTTCGGAAGATCTAGTCTAACTAATTTCTGAATAAGTTTTTCTTTTGCATTTTGAACATTAGATGTAGCTGAGTTCATTGAAGACTGTTTTAAAAAACAGGAAAAAAAATTAAATGAATAAGTATTGCATTATTAAATTACGAAAAGGTGTTGATAAATAGCATTACAAATAACAGCTCCAGAATGGAAAATACAAATTTTTTAGCTAAAATAAAATCATTCGTAATAAAAAATAATTGAATTACGTTATTTAGAGATCTTACTAATTTTCAGAATATGTAAACAGTGGAAAATACATATGGCATCGGCCTTATAATAACAGCAAATACATATAAACAAGTTTTTTTAACGTTTAGATTCGCATCACACCCAAACGTCACACGTTAGCTATATGACATTATTCCCAATATAACGGGTGAATATATTTTTTAGAATCATTCGAACTACGGGTCATTTACTTGAAAATATTAAACGGAAAAATTTGTTGCTCCTCGCAAAAAAATTTGACGAGACCTTGACATCTAAAAATATCGTATATTCGACCCTGCTGCTCGATTCAAAATGACATTTGGCTTTGCTTCAACTTTAAATAATGTCTCATTGAGAGTAGTTTTAAAAGCAATGTTTATCTATTATATTTTCGCGTACAAAATTTGTTCACCTTAGAACTCTTGCCTTGACATGAGAGAAATTGTAATTATGAAAACATTTAATTATAAAAATCTAATTATAAACATCTAATTTGGTAACAGGTTAGCAAAAATTTAACTAAAATTTGACTGATGCGCTATAAATGTCAAACTTTCACATAGTTATAACCTTTTAACAACATAGTATTTTCTTTTTAAATACAGGCTTATGTTTTTTAAATTAATAAATACTTATGAAATTATATTGTGGCTATAGCGAAATGGCAACAAGATGTTTAACACGGTTTATGTTACGCAAATTTGTGTGAGTAATAGAATGAAATAACAATTTCATAAAAGCGTACATTAATAAACTCGATGCGAATAGATCGAGCAAAAAAACATGTGAACTCGTTCATTAGCGGAAGCAGTTTATAGACTGGCTTCCATGTGGGTTTCATGTACGTAGTTATTGCGTTGCTATAAGCATAGGTCAATTTGTCATTGTCTACACTCCCTCACCGGAAATTTTGCTTACACCCTACGCTACATAAACAAGTGCGAAATTCCATTTCAATAAGTATAATGAAGTATTTGACGTAATTGTTACCTCATGTTGTACGACAGCTTTAATGAAAATGTGTTTGTACTTTGAAAAAACTATTTTTATTACTCAACTCATTGATTCAAATTGTAACTGAGTTTAATTAATTTATTCAGGTATTTGAAAGTCTATTCGATTTTTTTATACAGTTCAGATTTAGTCTTATTTTAAATCTAAAAAATTTTCATTTTAGCTTCTCTTTATTATAAAGAATTTATTTCATTTTTATTTGTGAAATTATTTTATTTTGATTTATTCACTATATACTGAAGAAATTCCTGATGCTGCAAACAATTCTTTCGTAAGAAGATTGTCTCAGATACTTGTTATATAACTTTTATAGTAGTGATTCAAATTTTTTTAGAAAACATAAAAATATAACAACAAATTTAAAGACAACTTTGCACTTTAATATAAAAAAAATTGTCACATACTTTCATAATTACCGATTAGAAACTTTTTTCGAGCAACGTCACGACTGTACAGCAGTCATATAATTAAAGAGCAGCGACTATGCTAATTTCCGCCAAAGGGTTGATTCAAAGTCAAAAAATTGTAGTCAATTCTTACGTAAATCATCGAAAAGCCACGAACATGAATTATTACATAAAGGCTCTTTGGTGCGCGCCAGGATAGAAAAAGATAGTGAGACAGCAAAATCGATGAAGCAGCACCAGCACGTGGTTCTGCTGATCGCCTTTCAGACCGCGATCGTGGATCCAATGTCAGGTCATGGAAAAACTATCAATCATCTTTTAGAAATTTCACTGTCGTTCGGGAACTGATGATTTTAAAGTTCAAATTAAAGTAGGTTAATCGTAAAGTTTAGTGAAGCTGCTAAAATTGTTTTATTTTTTACATAGGCATTTAAGTTAAGTTTCGTCAACTTTATATTACTTTCAAACAATTATAAATGTATAAAAACTTGTACAAAAGTCCATTTTTATAAAAATAATTTCTTTTTTACCAACGAAATCACTAATTTATAATTTATTAAACTGTAATTTTAAAATGCCGATCTCTGTTCTTTATTAAAAAATCTCGATCTTTTCGACGCAATGGCAAACAGATCAAACATCTACTAACCAACAAATCCTCGATCCCGCAAACAAGCCTCGGAATCCCTATTAAAGGTCAGAGTTCGCTTGTCGATTTTCCCGATCAAACAGCCAGCACCGCGGCTGCGTGTTTACATTCCTCCAACGTGACGAGCGATTAGCCTTTCGCAGTGGCAGGCAGCACAGGCGCATACAGTCAAGCGCGTTATTTCACAATCCTTGAGAGGCACGATTCTGCCGCGCACAGTTCACCACTGGCAATCAAAAAGCGCCAGAGAGAAAAAGACACCAGCTATCAGAACGCGATCACAAAAAAATCGCGCGCACTGGACGCGAGAGGTCGTGTCGATATCCGCGGGAATTTCGCGATGATGACGAAATCGAGGGTCCGTGTTGCGCTCTCGCGCGGCACTGCCGACTTGTTTCTCCCGCACGCGCGCGCTCACGGCACCGACAACGTCCCAGAGCTGTCTGAGAGAGGCTGGCCGCCCACCGGCCTTCTCGAAGGCCCGCTCAGCGCAGAAAGACAGGTAGCTCTGCCAGGCCGCGCGAGTGCACAAGCAGAGATGACCACGACGATGATGGAGGGCAAGCCAAATTTTCGAGCGTACAGTACCGCGGCTGTCACTGGCAATGAAGATGCTCTTACGATTTTCTGGGCTTGTCGGTGTGGGTTGAGGGATTTTTGGTTGGCAGGGCTGGTTGGGAATTGGGGGAAGGAGTTGGAGGTTTGCTGGAAAGGATTGATAGAACAATGGAGATGGTTTGACGTGTTTTCGGATGATACTGGGTTTCGGCGAAATGAAAAATTATTACCTTGATATTATCTAAGCATTTGATTATCTATTTAGTGGAACTCGTTAAAGATAATATGCCAATTTAGAAGGATATTGCACAAAAAAACAAGTTTTTGGGAAATTATCTTCTTATAAAGTGGTAATAAAATATAAAATTTTAAAAATTATCAAACTTTTTAGAAAATATTACCAGGTTCAAAAGGTAAATTTTATTAGAAACGTAAGAGTATTTTCTATGAGTGTACTAAAACTTTCTAAAAAGTATAATAATTTCTTGTGTTTTTACAATTTTTTACCGCTTTAAGAAACAAGATACTGCAAGTTTACTAAGACATTTTTTTCAGTGTATTGTTCGTATGAAAAATAACACTTTCGGAAAAAAATTATCTTGAAATTTTAAAACAATGTATGATATATTTTTTCGAAAAAGATGCAATTGTTCAGGAGTTTGTGTTTGATAAATATGAATCTATTGATCTTCACCGAACCAAGCTGTTAATTTTGGTATAATGATACGATTGTATTAAAGGGAAACAGTACAAAAAATGTTCCATGTTTTATTAGCATTAGCATTATTGATAATAATTAATTGTTGATATACTTTTTTCAAATTTTTACGAGATGAGACGCAAGATCAATGATCTTACCCATTCTTTAAATTAAGATTGAAGGCATTTGGTAAAAAAATTTAATTAAAAAACGAGAAATACAATATAAAGAATTTCTCTCTAAATATAGATAAATTATTGATTGTCCCTGAAAATATCGCAAACCGATTTTATGCAATCGTCAAAATAGTCTATCTTCAAATAGTAATTTTTTCAAGATATGATTCGTAAAATTATTTTTGATTCACATGTGTGTGAAATAGCATTTATGCCTTTCGCAAAATACGTAAAATACTATTTTGCGCACACGGGAATAGAAATAGAAATTAGAAAATAGAAATTCTATTATTAATATGATTATTAAAATGTAACATCTTCCGATTTATTTTTTTAAATTTTCGGACTTTTTGTAGATATTGTACTTGTACTTAACTTATTGTACTTGTCTATTCTAAAAAATCTTTATGTGTTTAACATTGATGAAATTAGTTGAACAAGAATGATGTATACTTTTGAAATTATTCTGATATTTATGCTGTATATTAGTATTTTTTTAGTATATTTATGAATTTTTATGACAATATGACATGTAACAAGAAAACTCAATTATTAAAATGTCAAATTCATAAATATAATATTTTAATACAAAACAAACATTTCAAATCTAGAAATATCAAATGTTCCATTTATATTACCAGCTAAGAAAATTATAAACACTTTATTCTATAAATTATAATTGTTTTCTCTTCATAATTATTTTAAATTTGTTTCTTTAATTTTGAGAATTAAGCAGTAAGAAAGATCTTGTTACATAATTTTTATTAATATTGAGGAACTAAGTAGAGGATGTAAGTACGCACGTTATATTTTCATTTACTTTTAATTTTTGCTACTTCCGGGATCAAATCAAACACTCTTACATTATATTACGAAAAATTTCGTCGTTATCAAATCAGTTGCAAATTGATAAATCCACGCTAAAAATCTAATAATTCTACTGAAGTAGTAAAAAAGTGACCGAGGATTTGTTCAAATTACTTGTAATTTGATTTTGACGTCAAATTTTTCTATTAAATAGTTAACTAATATATAATAATGGAGGTACTATATAATGATAGACGCACTATGCTTATATTTTGAATAGCAACGTGATAATGTTAAACTACAAATATCAAAGATTAAAGACTTAATAGTTTTATCAATCTAACCGCAAGTATCTTAACTCATTAAACTTGATTATTAAACAGTGCTGAATCATACCGGAATATGAGCGCATAAAGAGTTGACTTGTTCCCTTTGAACTGGACAAACAGGACAATTGATTTTTTGCTTAACTTTTTTACTCGCTTTGAATCACTGTATTTGTTATAAAAAGAAATTGTCTAGTGTTTGTTAAATCTCAATTTTCTGATTTTGCATTATTTAAAATTGAAATAAAAAACATACAAATTAAAATTTTTGTTTTCTACCTTTGACAAAATATCTTAAATTTCAGCCTTATATGTAGAGAAATATTTACTCTGTTAAAATTTTCCAGATTCAACAATGTATTATGGTCTACTATATAAACCTCAAAATTTGCCTTATTTGATAAACAGTTTGTTACTACTATGCACTTAACAAGAAGAATTAAATTTATGAAATAGTACACATAAGCATACGTTATGTTATGTTATTTTTATCATTAACTTTAAGTCAATGATGACTGATTTTTAGATATAAATTAATGAAAGTATGTTGTTCAAAAACTACATGTTACCACTTTCAGGATGAATAATATATCAAAGTACTTATTCTACATGCTCTATACTGTTGCACTAAATTTATTTAAATATATTTAAATTTATTTAATTCTTATTGTCATAAGTTGTAATTAGAAAAGTAATAGATTTAGATTTACAGTATCATGGCAATGCTAAATTAATCATTAAATTCATTCGTACAGAATTAAATTTTTTTTGAGATTTTATTTGATCAAAGCTTTCGAAAAAAATATTCATTTCACGATCTAAAATTATAGTGCGAAAAGTTTTCAATTGAAATTTTTAGCCGCATTATACAGAGATTGCCCGATACTTTTATAATTTAGAAATAAATGTTATAAGTCTCTATAGTCTTTTCTTCTTATAACTCACCCCGTCCGACCAACTCTCCAGCCGCAAACCCACGTATCAAAAATAATACCGCGTGCCGAATATTTTCCAGTGACCCCTTAATCTCCACCACGCGCTAATAGCCATTATATACAGCTCGCTAAAATAAAACCGGCCGATTCGCGTGCGAAAGAAAGCTAAAAGAAAAGAGCCACGCGCGTGTCAACGGTCCGGTGAAACCTGACGTAAGCGAGCGCGTGCGCGCGCGCGCTCTGACGCTAAAATAGAATCGTAAAAACGCTTAAATACGCATATATATATAAAGCATCGCGAGAGCTCAAAGCGATCGCTCGTCACCTACGTACAAAGCCAGCAGTAGCGGCCAGTCGAGTGTTTACATCGCGGCTCTCTCAAGTCCGCGCGATCGCGAGCAAACAACGGAGACGAGATAGATACGCGTTTAGATAGGCGAAGGTGGGATCCGGTACGGATTGGTTAGCAGTCGGCGTGTCTGCTAGTGCGGAGTCATCGGGAAGCATCGGATGTCGGCGCAAAAACGCGGAAACTAAACTTAGCTTTGTCGCGTGGATTTTCGTTGAGTTTCAGGCGGCTAAGTCGGCCGATTTTTTTTATACACGTGCGGGTTTGGTTTTTTCGTTGCGTTCTGTACATTGCTGAGATATTAATTTGTTGATTGTATTTTTTTCGGTAGAATTTAGAGTATTATAGGTTAGGTGTGGTTTAAAAAAATTTTATTTAACGAATTTACGAGTAAGTTTAAATTTCCAAAATGTTCTGTAGATAGCATCACTTGTAACATATCTGGACAAATAAACATTGATCGATAATAAAACGATCACTTAAATAAACATTTTTATCCACAAACAGTACTAAATGAAACTGATTACTTTGATTAAAACTGTTTAAAAATTGTCTATACACCACTTAGAAACAATATCGAAATTTATTTCAAGATATAAATTTTAGTTTTGTATAAGTGTGTTTCGGGATGTTATAAATACACCGTGAACATAATAAAAAATACATCTATACCCCTTTAATATTTAAACATTACTAAATATTATTTAGCTCCCGTTTGCTACCATTTATTATTAATATTCCAAAGCTTTTTTTATCCTGAAAAGACAACGGCAAAAAATAATTAAACCGCTGCAGGTACGCAAAGAACATCGAATCCGAGTAAATATTTACTTTGACAAATCCAACAAACAATGTCCACGAGCCACGCATCATACGCTCGAAATCTCAGGAAAAATAAAATTCAAACAAACTCGCAATTCGTCTTCAACAAGCAACGTCTCGATCAACCCAACCATCCAACCTCGAGCCAATAAAACCCAACAAATCCAGCAAAATATCCAGCCTACCTTATTCGTCCAGATGAGCTTGCGCGTTCGGCTCTCCCGATCCCTTGGCTAGAACCAACGGAGTCTCCACCTTGTCACTAACACACTCACGCGCGCATAATCACACACAAAACTTGCGATTATTCCGGCTTCGAATGGAACAAAAGAGAAAAATAAAAAAAGGGGTATATTGGTAGCGGCGAGACAGCAGCGGGAGCTGTACGCGCGCGACGACACTCGCTCGCTGACTAACGGATCGGCCGGTGGACCAGCTCGGGTCTTTATGATATACTTACCTACGCTGCGCTGCGCGCGACCGAGCAATTATCGCGTAATCGCGAGTCGCGCGCGCGCGAGCGCCCCGATGCGACAATTATTGTTGTGCTTAGGCCGATCGCGCGAGCCGAGCTGTGCTCTATGGAGCGTGCCTTTTGCGCATAGACGATCGGATTGTTCGGTGTTGATAAGGTTGCTCGAGACCGTGACGAGGAGGATTGGCTGGCCTTGGGAATGCTTTTTTAATGGAGTTGCTGAGGTTAAAATTTGAAGAGATGTAGAAAAGTAGTGTCCGAACGTTTTTCACGTTTTATTAATTCGACTATGTATAATAACTGTTTTGCCTATAAAAATATATGAATTATTTTAAACTGATAAGGCTTTTTGAAAATATGAATATACTTTTAGAATTTTTAAGTTTTGTTTAGATAACAATTTTATTTAGTATTTTAAGTTATAAACATACTCATTTTATTTAAAATAATATTAAGTTATGAATCTGAGGAATTTTTGGAAAATCAAATCTTAAAAGTTATGTCTATTCCTTGAAACCTAACAACATTTTTTAACTATAGTTATCTTCTTAAGGATTATTTGTAACAGACTTCAAATATAGTTTAAAAACACCTAAAATTATACCCAAAATGCCCGAGCTGAGTGGATACAATAGTTGATTACGAGAAGAAAAAAACAGATCAGTCTTGGCATTAATATTAGTATATTTATTATATATAACTAGTTTAGTATTCGTCAAATTTACCATTACTATTCATTAAATATTTTTACATAAAAATATGTCGACAATTGTGGTTATTAGAAATAATTTAGAAAATTATATAACGTAGAGATGAATTTTTCATTTTTGTAAATGTATACAAAATTTTTTAATATTTTTCAGTGAAAATAATTTACTTTTAATAATTTCTTAGTATTCTATCTAGTTCTTAATTTGCATAATATTTTCTGCGAAAATTACTATAGATACTGGAAATAAATTATTATTCCTTCAATTCAGACTAGAGATTCATTATTTTGAATATAAGACAATATTTGATAAAAATCAGACTTTTAATTGGAGAATTTTGTATCTAGTTTTATAGTTTTATTAAAAATAACATAATTTATTTTTCAAATAGTTTTGAATTTTTGAAAAGAAAAAAAACGTTAGTTTCATATGTCAAATTGTATTTAACACATATTTAAATCAAAATTTTAAGTTAAAAATTTTTTTTATTTTATATTTAAAGTTGTGATAAAAATCAGATTTGCAAATCAAACAAAATTTTTGAACTGATAAATTTATTTAGTTAATTAATTTTTTGCCTTTGTTGAATTTCAAATATTTAGTAATTCAATACAGAATTATTCGTATATAATATATTATTGCTTTCTTATGTTCACTGTAGACAAATTGGCCTGTTAGATATGTTCGTGAGGGTTAGTTGTGTCATAATTCTAACATAGTAAAGTTAATCCATATAAAAAAAAAAAAATTTTGAACCTCAAAATTGATGAACCGGTGGACGGAATTAGGTATACAATTTTTTATTTCTCGAATAAAACAATTTTTTTTAAATCGCTGCCATATTTCTCCAAATTAATTTTTCATAATCTTTAAAATGCTTTTTGGCGCGTCAAAAAATATTAATTTGGAGAGAAAATACAGCGACTTTTGCTTAGGTGGACGGAATTAGGTCGGGGTACTTTAGTTTACCTTTTCATTACATGAAATATTATTGTTAATAAATGTTTAAGAAAAAATATAAAAAATTTTAATATTTTGTAGCTAAACCTATAATTTATTTCATGTTGAATTAAATATAAAAATTGAACCAAATCTCAAAAGTTTAATAAATCTTTAAGCACGTTAATTTGTTTTATATATTAATCTGTATGAAATAGTTTGTTGTTTATTAGCTGATTTCAACTTTTTATACAGATAAGTAACATTCTATTCCTTCAAGACAAACAAAATCGAGAGAATGGAATAAAACTTCGTCCTTACAATATCTTGCATGCCTCAAGCCGATTACACAAAGTTTTGCCAATTGTTTCAATTATCTATTAGAAGCCGACAAAGCCCGAAGGCGCATCCGTCACGAATTTCTCGTCGCAAGAATGAGAATATGCGAAAAAAGCTTAGCAGCTATTTTCAAGCGCGCACGCACTGGCAGATATAGCACCTCTCTTTGACGTACTTTGACACATAGTACTTCCATATACGTGCCGATAACGCAACATTTTTCTGACTAATATGATCAAAAGGGGAAAATTGTGCGTTAAATCCATACGACTTGTGTGTTGACACTCTTCCGATTACTTTTGTTTGGGTTTATTTTATTTATGTCATTGCATATTTTTCGAACTCTTCACGCAGGTGCAGACACAAATAATGATAAGTAAAATATCACTCTTTTGTTTTAAACTAAAATAAAAAGAAGACATTTTTTTAAAAGTATTTGAACAGGATTAAATTGTGTGAATTTTTTTAGTGCCTTGATATTGTTTACTTTTAAAGTCAAATAATTCAAAATTTTTCAGATTGACTATATAGTTATAACTTTGTGATATATTCACTAACACACTTTAATTTTTGAAATTTGATTTGGTGAACATTCTAAAATATTTTACGCGTATTCTTTATTTTCGTTACTGTATTGCCGATAATTTTTAGATTTGAAGTAAATAAATAAATAGTGCACCTATTTATATAAACTTATAAATATGTAGCATTTAAATAAAAAACATTCTATCCTTCGACCTTTTATTTAAGACTCCTATTTAATACTCGCTACTAAATGTACAAACTTGCATAACTGTAAAAAAATAATTACATACATGGTGTACAAAATAAAAGATATTGTTAAAATTGTTCCTATCTATTACATAAAACAGTATCAGTTTCGTAGTAGAAAAAAGTAAATATAAAAAATTTACTCGCAATTAAAAAAAGTAGACTCGGAATGTTTTAAATTTATTTTTCCATTTCTTCACACTTATAATACAGTATAGATACAAGAAGATGCGATTTGAATGAATTACAAATGTTTTTTTTTACTTTTCTACTTTAAGTTAGTCTAGAAATTCAACATACAGAAATAATCTTCCAGTAAAAGAATGAAAAAAGTAATATTGTTTAAAATAATTAATCTAAATTGAATTTCAAAAAATATCATGAGGTGATAGTAACTTATTATATACGCCCTTATATTTTTAAGATGCAATTATGCAGAATAATGATGTTGCAAAAATTTTTTTTTTTTAATTTCACTTTCTATTTTATAATTTGCAACAAAAACTTTAATTGAAAAATACACTGGTGATTCAACTCAGCTGATTAAGAAAGACAAATAAAAGTAAATTTATAACCTTTGTCCGCTTCTAAAGAAAATTTATTTTATTATAACGGAATCTTTATGTTTTATGTAGCAGACCTTTATAAAAATATTTTTCTTTTGAGTGAAATATTAATTTAAAATTCATATAAATCAGTACATATCGAGTTAAAAAATACTTTTGATTATTTAAAAATAAGATTCATTTTTACCATGACAAGAAATTTTAATGAAAAGAAAAACTTGACTTATCAGAAAGTGATTTTCTTACAAAAATTGTTTCAAGCTGTAATCTGAAAAAATTGACAAAAAACTTTAAACTTAATTCAAGTGTAGATATTTATGTACAAAAGAATCAGCTTCAAAAAGCAACATATTAAAAAAAATAATAATAAAAAAATTATTAAAAAAAGTTAAAATTATTTGAGCTTATTTGAATGCAGGCTAAAAAATTTAACATTGCAGACATTGTGATTAACTTCAGTCTGCAGAGGATCGTAGGTGTTCGTTCTAATACGGACGAGAGTGATTGCAATGATATTCGCAGGCATTGCTGCGAGAGTGTATTTGCCCGTACGTACGTTGGCTAGACCCCCCACAAACTTTTCCATGATTAAACCAGCTAATCAATTGAACAGGGTCATCGTCAATGGAGAATTCCTGCATTCTAATACACGGCTTTGGAGGATGCAATAAAAAACCTTGGTATTTTAATTTTACTGATTCTGCAATATTTTTGTTTATTGAAAATTAAAATTTACCTTAAATGAACTGATATATGGATATATGGTATTTATAAAATTTATAACATTAATATTTTTTAAATTAGTTTTAATGCTAAATTCAATTTATTATGTAATAATTTGCTATTGTACAATTATAATTTCATATAATTTAATTCTGAATTATTACAATTGAGTTAATATGAACTTGCCTGCAACTGACATGGAAATTACAATAAACCCTTTACTGATTTATACAAAGTCTATATGATCACAGAACAATGCATATTCACTTATTCACTTGCACTTTTTTGACCATTAAACATAAAGAACAAGAAAGCGATTACAAAGATTTTTTCAACAATGCCTCAATATTCTTTTTACAATTTTATTATTTTAATCAATGCTGACATTAAATTTATATCAACCATAATTATCACAATTACTAAATTCGTTTTCAGCAGATAAGTTATTCCGTAAATAACCGCACTATAATAATAACAGCTTGTAGTTGCTATTAAAGTGTAAAATATTTACTGTTATTGCTCTAAAATATTTGTTGTTTTATGATCTTAGCGGACTAAAAGACATTTCAATTTGCTGTTCGCATAAAGAATTTCAACTATATAATAATCTAAAACTGTGCTTTGAGCATTTTAAGTTCACATCTTTACATTTGTATTGATTTCTTCTATAATAAGTTTTGCGAATTTCCGTTACTGTCTGCTAACACAAATTATTCCATTCATTCTGATAATCACTCTGATAATACAAGCTATTACTTTATGAAAATTATCTTCCACAGATTAAGAAGGTTGATGAGTACTAAACAAATTTTAAAAGTTAGGTTTTTTATGTAAAGTGAAGTAAGAGTAATTGCCACAGACAAAGAAAAAATTGAAATAAATATTTTCAAAATTGATAAAACGGTATTTTTATAACATAAATATATAAAAAATACAATAATTTATTTAATGTATAACAACTCTTTAATACACGTTTAATTAATTATTAATTAATAACAATTTAAAAATTATAATATGTAAGCGGCTACTTCCTCAATATTGAGGTGAAGACGCAACATTATCTTACCTTGTTAAAATATGGTAATTTAACGAAGTCTATAATATTATCTATTTTACGATTATCGATAATAAAATTGAAGAATATTTAACTTATATAGAAAGTTTTATAAGAAGTGCTATTAAGTTTGGACGTTGCTCTAAAATCGAGCTTAATGGTGTCTTTATCAAACTGGCACCCCCCCCCTCCCAACATAACTTTAATTAAGAAATAATATAAATTTATGTAACCCTAATCTAAAAAATTCTTCTTTTAAGACAAAAAAATAAGTGTAAATTGTATAAATACTTGAACAAATTATCAAAATTAAGATGTAATATCAGCTTTTTAACGCGACTATACTACAATATCGGTAAACTAATAATTTTGGTTTTATAATTGGTTTATGTAATGTATATATAGAACTCTGAACTAAGAGTTAGTTTTTGGCTAAAATTTTATCTAAAATAGATTCGCAATCGTTGAAAACGTCCCTCTTATAACATATCTACATAGAAAACTCGTATTAAAAAAGTCTAATCTTACAAGTCTACATCTCAAAAAAATATCGCTAGATCTAAAAATTCTAGAATAGCTAAATAATATTATTACTACTTTGCAATAATAATTTCACGAAACTCTGACACAACTCAATTTTGCCGGTAATTTTCTCAACAACCTGTAAAAGGGCTAAGGGTGAAAAAATTCAATGATATTAAAAACTCACCGGTTGTCGGCGAGTTGGTACCGCTCGAGCTTGTCGGAGTAGGGCGCGCGTGTGCTGTGGTGCTGCTGCTGGCGCAACTGGTAACTCTGGCCGGTGCGTTGCCCGCTACAACACAGGCAACGGCGGGCGGCTCCTTGCCAAACAACCAGCATCACTGTCAAAACAACACCGAGCTTCAAACAGTTATCTTTTGCTTTGATCC
Source organism: Eupelmus urozonus (assembly GCA_900480035.1). NCBI lineage: Eukaryota > Metazoa > Arthropoda > Insecta > Hymenoptera > Eupelmidae > Eupelmus > Eupelmus urozonus. The sequence continues at coordinate 12,819 of UELX01002654.1, read as the reverse complement.
CTTGCACCCCTCCATTGAGTTTTCGCAATATATCGTTTTTCGATCTGGGGTGTTTCTAGTATAGTTTGTGACGAGTATTTGAACTAATTGTTAATATCTAAAAATATTTGTGTTTTGATTCCCTATTTTTAATTTTTATCTATAAAAATTAGGCGATATTTTTAAATTCGATACTTCTGATAATATCTTTTTTATGATTTAAATATTTTTATGAATTTTTGAATTATAAAATAGAGAATATCTGTTTCATGCGGACTATGGATGTTCCGTTCGATTTTATAATTTTGAAGTAAATCATTCTATATAATATCGTGTGAAAAAAATCATATTAAAGTCGTTAATCGAAAATTCATCGGTTTTTATTGGTTTCTATCTCTTTCTATCTAGCTAACAATTATTATTTATACAACAAGTAAAAATTTATATAAATATATTCATTTCGTTCGTGTTTTGCAAAAACTTTATTTTAGACGAGACTAATTAATACAAAACACTGTAATTAGGCTTTTATAGATAATCAATTAGTTTATAATGATTATTCAGTAAGCTCAATAGGAAGTAGGATGTTTGTATATAGCCTTGTCCTTCTTGATGAAGGACTATAGCTTCATAAAACTTCCGTGGATCACTTTTTAACTATTCTCTTTTCATACTTGAATATTTATAATTTAAGGTCAAGATGTTTAAAAAAAAATTTAACGAAAACATTAATTTTTATAAGAATTTTTAGTTGAACAAAATTAATAATTTTTTGTAAAAATTTGTATTTATAATGATTTAAAACTTTTTAATAAAAGAAATATTATTCTACTTTAAATTATTAAATTTTCTTCTGAATAATATCTTAGATATTAAAATCCTGATATTTAATTTATAAAATTTATACAGAAGCAAATTTTTCACATATTGCAGTATTAAAGAAGTAATTCTTTTAAAATAGATGTATTATAAAAACATTTTTTAAACGTTAATCATTAAATAAAAATTAATTTTTTCCTTTTATGGAAAGCTGCCTTTCATCTGTAATAGCAAACAATTAATTTTTTTTTCTTAATAATTAGAAAATTTTAATATTATTTTAATCAATCAATAACTTAACAGAACAAATAACAATTGATTTTTCACTTTTGTCTTACGATTTTGTTATAAATTTTTAATTTATGAAAAAATTATGGACATGAGTTTCAAATTTTTTGAAATTACTTATGTATATAAAAATATGATAAAACCTAGTTATAATAAAGTATGAATATTTAATACTGATCTAAGCAATGCATCATAAAATTTAACTATTGATGTGTGAACAAAATTATGGTTAATTTCTTATTTATTTAAAAAAGTTAACACAAAAACTTTTTGTTGCTAATTAGTAAAAAAATGTTTTACTTTGATATCGTCTATATAAACAAGTAAGCTCATTAACTTTTTACCAAATAAATATTTTTTACAGTTTACAATAATTACAGTTTTAGAAATTCATTTTTCATAATGCAAGATCATGTCATAATAATAAATGTACATTTTTAATTCTATTTTTAATTCTCATATAAATCATCCATTTTCTTTTTAATATTGGAAGCAAATTGTTAACGTTGAAATATGTTGAATACAGTAGTAAGTAGAGTATTAAGGTAAGTAAATTAAAGAACAGATAAAAGTTGGTTATGTTAAGCAAGGAATGCAAAAAGATCAATCGAGTTACAGATGATAAATAGTTTGTTATCTATATGTTGCATAATATTTTTTTTCATCTACTTTTCTAAAATAAACTTACCTTATAACTAAGATAATCAGAATTAAGTATATTCTTTCAAGTGTATTTCTTTCTTGCTTGAAAAGTATTTCAGAAAACTAAAGTATTGATGTACATGTACAAGAATTAGAAGTGCATTAAAAGATGTTGACAGCCTTATATTTGAACTGTGGTATTTTATTTTCTTTTCAATCTTCATAAAGCATGAAGTAGGTAAGTTACTACCAATTAAAAATCCAATAAACGAGTGCAATATGCGATAAACATTTTTGCAAACAAAGTTTATGTAACTAGTGCGTCGAGATAATTCGAAATCAAAAGACGCATTCGAAATAGTTAGCACTTATTAAAACGTAGAAAAATCCATCCTTCCTCCCACCTAACCTAAAAATTTCATCAAACATCCTCTTTCACCCGTCTCTCTACAATTCCATCTTCCTCTCAACAATATGGCATAAAATCATAAAAAACTATGCAATTATACGATCCCGCATACAACTCGCTACATCTCCAACCAGTTCTCAACTTAACCTCCGTCAATCATCCGATCATCGAAGCTTTTCAAGAAAAGCCCAAACCGCTTGCTCCGTAAACGTCAATAAGGACGAATTCGGATGTAAAAAAAAAGGAGAACAGCGAAGCCTCGTCCGATGCGTAATAACCTCGCTAAATTAACCCGCGAGTCGACAGAAAATACTGTTACGAGGAATTTCGAAAGAGAGAGAGCCCCGATATCTCAGCGCGGAGAGAGACAGAGAGTCAAGCATAGGGAGGGGGGGGGACGTCAGACTAAACACGTGCGTGCAGCCGAAAATTCAAGTGCACGCTCGCGGTGGCAGCGCGACGACAGTCACCTATATATACCTGCGCAGAGAGCAGCTCTTGCGTATATATCGAAAAGACGTTCGAAAACTCGTTATTCCAGCACTCTCCGTGTAGCAGACGGCGCGCGGGGGAAAATACCTGGGATTCTCGAGAGCGCGAGGAACTTACCTTGCGGCCGAGTCAGCTGAGATCAGCGCCGATGATGATGCAAAAACCAAACGTCGTCCCACTCGCGCACTTGACACACACGCGAAAAACCGACAAAAGAGACAGCCACGCGCGAAAAGGTAGATATATACTCGAGCGCGTGTGCGCACGCGGAGGATCGATCGTCGGCGTCTCCTGGAGGAGTAAGATCGTCCACCGGCAAGGAGACTCTGGTAGGTACGCGCGCGTTTAGGGAGCCCCCTCGGGGGGCTAAGGATATTTTAGGTGCACGACGAGGAGCTTTGACAGCTTGCGCGCGCGTCGCGGAGCTGTTACACGCAGACGGAGACGCGCGCACGGGTGATAATCCAGCAGCGACTAGCGGCCCCGTGGACAGTGCGATTGCAGGCCAGATCGCCGCGCGCTCTGGCTTTTGGCGTTGTGTGTGTGTATGTGTACGGTTGGGCCGAGGAGTTTATGTCGGTACGGTGCGTAGCCGCGTTGCAGACTGCGCTGCTATAGTTGCTACTGCTGATGGTAGTGCGGATGATTGCCGTGAGGGAGCAGCAGCGGCGAACGCGGGAATTAGTTCGAAAATGGCGAATTGTTCGAAAGTAAATTTTGGTTGAGTTTGACAGTTTTTAGATTTTTTTATTTGAAATTATAAATTTTTTTTTTTCTCTGAGGGAAACTATGTATGCGTTGCTACTTTTTACTCTTTTGCTTACATGATATCAACGGTAACTAATAAGAGATTTCAGCTGTAAAAAAATATTAAAGTTTTGTAAATGTTAGGGCCTTACAAAGTTAGATTCCTGTCATTCAAAGATCATGGGATGCATAAACTTATTTTACATTTAAACTTTAATTTATAAATACAAAAACGACAGAAAAAATTAGAGTATAAGTAGGTTATAATACGTTTTCTTTCTGAATAAAAATATATAATTTCAGTCTATCCATAAGTATGATAGTTCGAATTAAATCAATTACCCTTTCAATCTGTAAATATTAGCAGGTCTAAATTTAAATAAGTTGATCTAATTCATAACTTTGTATCTAATATTTATCAATTTTGAAAAAGCTAAATTGAAAAAGCTTGTCTCCTTGGTTTGATTTTTGAAATTTGAGATATTACTATTATGAAATCTGAATTATTAAAATTTTCTGTAAAAGCTATTTTTCTTAAACATTTAAAAAATTGAATAATATTGTATTTATATATAGAGCTGTGTAAAATTAAATTCAAATATGATTTTTTACTTTGACTACATATTTAACCATATTCAATTGTTATGTATAAAGTTTTTAAATTAGTATACATACAAATTTTTTATATAAAATTTACTTTTTATTTCTTAAGGTGACTGCGCCATTTTAGAAAAAAAAGAAGAAGTAAAACAAAAAAAATATGACTGAAAGTACAATGGGTTTTAAATATTCTATATTGCAATATTTTTATAGGGGGTCATTGACTAATCATAAAAGAAAAAATCTGTTAAAAATTAGAAATTTAATGTAGGATCTTATGGAAAATTAACGTTTATATTATCAATGAAATAAATATATTTTAGATTCGACTGAAAATGTGAGAAGTCAACGAAATATATAAGATAACTTATTAAATTATAACATAATACTACAAGATTCAGCTTAAAAAACCGTCACTATAAAACCTCAAAATTTAATTAAAATTATTAGTATCTCGGAGGTAAGGACATCTCTTTATTAGTTAAAAGAATTATATAAGGAATTTAAAACATTTTTAACGTGGCTAAATAATTTTTTTCTTTTCGATAAAGTTATTAATGGAGTGTAAATTGATAAACATAAATTAACAACGAAGTTACCAGCAGAACAAAATTAAAAAATCTATAGACAAACTGTATTTATAATAAAACTAAAACATGTTGGATTCGTAAACTACTATAGTATTACCTCGCTTCGCTCGTGCAGTAAATGTGTGTTCGTGCTCGCTCACCCGCAAGAATAATCCTCAAATTTCTTCCCTTGGTGCATAATACATTCTTTTTCTTCTCCTGGTTCTTCTCCATCAGTTCTCTCTGTGTAGATTTTCCTCATACTTTTCCTGTTCTCTTCTCATAGATGTTTCTTCCCTTTTCACATACGGTTTAAGGTCTTCCAAGGCACTCTCCGACAATAGGACCACGGACCAGAATTATCTCCTGTATGGGAAAACATATCTGACCATTATTAAACCATCCTTTCTTGTCTTATTTCTGTCGTGCGATAAAGGTGTGGAAGGGTTAAGGAATCGGGAAACAAGCAAAGCAAAGAGTACTTGTCACGGTGCTTTTCGCAGTGATTTTAATTTTGCTTCCTCATAGAGGAAGCTTTGTAATAGTATTGCTTCCTCATATAGGAAGCTTTGTAATAGTAAAGTTTCGAGTTTCTTCAAATCGCTTTGGAAACATGTTTAGAAGTGTTAGAAGTTCAAATCAGGTGATTTTAGAAAATGTGCGTGCGTGCGTGCGTGTGGTGTGAGTGCGTGTGTGTGAATGTACCCAAAAGATCTCGGGAACTATAACTCCGATTTTAAATTTAAAAAGTGCATTCTTTTTGTTTCGATTAACGCTAATCGGGAAAGTAATTAGTTTTTTATTTCACACATACATTTTTATTTTATCTTGGATTTTCAATTTTCGAAAATTTAATTTTTGATTTTTTTTAATGATAGTTTTGAGATATTCAAATCGGACGAAAAGCAATTGAAAGACCATAAAAATACCTATATTTTCCAAAAATAATTTTTGATTTATCTATTACCATTCATTTTTTTTTAACATAAATGTGTTTTTTTAAAGAAGTTTCATAAGTTTAAAAATAACTAATCAAATACTTTGGAAAAAATCATGATAATGTAGAATATTAATATCTATAATTTGTATAAATTTGGATTGATTATGTTGGTTATTGTTCTGATATAGAAACACTATGGTCTCTTTTGCGCTTCATAATCAAAACTTTTAGAATTACGAAAGAGGTGTTACACTTGAAGCTTCCCAAGTACTACTGTAGTTTTAACCTAGCAAAGCCTTTGTTTTTATTTAAACTGTTACAATTGCGACAACGAGCGGCGATCTGACTTAGTAAGTTTATAGAAAAATAAGTGTTGAATTGTCCAAAATGAGCAACCAATATATTAATGCGATGAAACTCCGATGAACAGCAATCAAACTTCAAATAAGGTATTAAAATAGGGACGATGCTGTTCAATTTTAAAATTTGATTGCATTACTCGCAAAAACAAAAAACGAAAAATAATAGATATTTTTTGCATAATTTAAATAGTATCTTTAAACAGTAAAGTATAAATTTGTGATTTAATATTTACAATGTAATTTACACGAAATGTTATTGAAAATAGCTAATACAGAAACCATGATTTTCAAGACAAGACGATACAAAACAAGACTATAAGTGCTTCAAGATCAAGACAAGATCTTGTAAGTCGAGACTTTTTTGATATCAATACAATATTTTTATAAATATCGTATTGTCTTGGTCTCGTGAAGCCCTAAAATGTAAATGATTTAATTAGTAAGACGAATGTCACGAGTCAACAATAATCGTTTTTGGAAGACGCATTTACGATTCACACATTATCCGAGCTAACGAGGGGCATTAGTACATGTAAAAGCGTAGCAGCGCAGACTAAACATTTCCTTATCGAGAACAGATTCCCGGTATTAGTGAGGGACCATTAGTTATCGAGGGTAGAGAGAAAACGAGAGAAGGTCACTCTTTTCCACCATTTATCCTTTTCCTTTCTCTTTCTTTCTTTCTCTCTCTCTCTCTCTCTCTCTCTCTCTCTCTCTCTTTCTGTCTCACTCTGTTTTCCTCTAAAACTATTATTCTCTTTCTCTCGTTCGCTCGCTCGCGCGAACCCTTTTATTCTTTCCATCTTCATTTCCTTTATCTCCTTTCACCTCTCCGCTTTCCTCTCGGCTTTTCAGTTTTCTTTCATTATTTAGCCACTCTACCCTTCACCCCCTCTTCGATTCTCTTTAAGCTTAGACTGTTTGAAACTATCTTAATAATTTCCATCAGGTAAATACGCTGCACGAAAAAATTTAACAGTTGTTACACTACAACACTGCAAAATTAAACTTAATGCTAATTTGTTAAGATTAATTACTACTCTCATTTGTACATAAAAATGTAAAATAAATGGCAAATGTGAAAAGTGCAATAGTTACATTATGTAAAATGAAGGTAGGCAATGTATATATAACGCTTAGCATAAAGAGCAACGCGGGAGAACAGACACCTGTACGTATACATAAGCGCAACGTTTAATACGTAATCCCAGGGCTTCATGTAGCTATGAGCGGCGGCAGCGGGCCATTCTTTAATACAAATAGATGGAAACATTGTTATTTATGATGTCGTAGATTATCTTTTCCACTATTTTATGCAAATGCCTAGTCTTATCCATCATAGCTTTAACACTTAATCGGAAATAAAAGCATGTATTGCCTTCAGAAAGATTAATATTTTCCATGCACAAATTATAGTAATTTTACTTTTAGGTAAATTCATGTGTTATCGAAAACACTAAGGACAATTTAAGATTGCAGTAAAAATTTTTTTATAAAAGTTTTCCTAGTCTACATAGCAACATGAAGTCAAACTTGTATTTTATCAAATTTTAGTATGAAGCATAGTAAAATTTCAAATTATTAAATTTTAGTATACTACATAGCAAACTTTTAGTATAGTTTGTACTAAACTTTATTAATATAAAATTTTTATAAAAATTTGTTAATTAAATATTGAATTGTGATATTTTGATTAAATATTTTATTGAGGCAACTAAATTTTTCTCTCAGTGTAACGTTGATACCTTCATTTTTTTCATAGTACTTCCTAATTTACCAAAATATATTTAGCAGTCTTGATTTAATTTTGCTAAACCATATATCAAAAAAGTATTTCATAGTACATTTCGACACGGTCCTGAAAGTTGATTATTTAATCCTTGAGACGTTTTTCGCTCGGGCGTAGTAATCAAGATACATGTATGTACATATATTTTCTCAGTTGGATCAATTTTAGCGAGAGAGCTGTCTAAAGTACCACATATACAGTGATTGTAAGCCTGTGCCTACACACAAGTGAGAATTTTATAGCAAAGATAATATCTAAATACAAATATCCAAACCTAGTGTCAATACATGAAAACACGCCCATAGAATCTGAGTATTTACGACTCGCTTTATAGCCAATGTAGAAACTGCTATTAAATTTTGCAAAATTGTTATTTATATTGCATACGAATTTTTGTAAAAAGTTCAATAGTTTATTAATTTTTACTTATAATTATTTGGAAGAATACTATTTAATGTAAATTTTAAATAATTTTTCTTAAATTAAAGTACATCTTAAGGATATTCTCTCAATGAAAATGGTAGTTTTGAAAATATTTTTTTAAATGCCGTTGTGTTAGCTTTGATCTTAAATCTTTCTAATGTAATAAAACTTTTCGTACGAAAAAAATGATTTTTTTTTTAAATTGTTGCCGTCTTTGTAATTTTTTGAATTTAAACACCCTTAATCGCTAACAAATCTTTTAAAATCGTAATTCTTTGTAAGTTTTCGCTTTCGATTAGTCATTTTTATCTAAAATCTGGACTATCCGTCTCTGAGTTGGCCTGTCCATTTGGCATTGTCTCGCATGAGCTAGCGCCAGCAGCGTGGAGAGAGCCTTCGTTAACGTACCCCCAGCGCGCAGCCGGGTGCTTCGATCGGGTGCGCTGAAGGGCAACACTCGACTCAGTCCAAACTACCGCGTAAGTTTGCCCTGGCCAGCTTCGTGGCACACTTTGGATTCGGCATTTACATCTCTCTCTCTCTCTCTCTCTCTCTCTCTCTCTCTCTCTCTCTCTCTCTCTCTCTCTCTCTCTCTCTCTGATTTTCGTTTTCTTATTTACCAAGCAAGCTCGGTTATCTTTCTCTGCTGTGGACGCCAATTGTATATATAAACGCTTATTCGAGAATCGCGGGAGTAACGCGATATCGCGTGGAAGCTCGGGCGTTTTATTGAATTATTCGCACGCGCGCGACATTCGAGGAAAAAGCATCGGCGTAAAATCGCTCGTATACAGGCCGGTAGGTTAGCTTATACGATTACCGTATTAAATTGATGATGCGCTGATACGCCCAGCGACAAAGGCTACGTGCTTGCGAGGTTATACGGCTTTAATGTCGCCGCGAAGTGAGCTCACATATACGTGCGCTCAAGAGAAAACTGAACGTTCATGCTCATAAAGAAGTTTGAGAATAATTACGGCCTGCAAAATTCATTCGATGTTACAAATTCTTGAACTGATTGGTACTTGTAATCGCAATGACTAGTTTGCTTATTGCCTCATAAAAGGTCGTGCTTTTAATTTGATTGCTTTAATTTGACAAATGGTATTTATTTGTAAAACTAGTATAACGTTAATGGATAATGAATAGTTGAAGGTACCGGCGAATTTTACTTCCATAATAAAATAACATTAATCGGGGATAGCAATAGATGCATGAACGACGAAGTAATTTATTGAAATAATATACCAGCTTTGTCAGTATATCACATAAACATGAATAAATTTACAATAAATTTAATCAAGACGTTTCTCTCAGTATATTTACTGAATTTCACTTTGTAAAAATAACGTAATTACTTCCTTCTTGTTTACGAAAATCTATTTTATAAGATTTAAGCCGATGAAAAATAAATATAATCATCACAGTATCGAGCCCTCCTTTCTTACTAGTAAGATCCGATTGCATAAACAACCGTTGCACGTTACATCACATTCTAACCAAAACAAAAAGTCTCAAACCCGAGCTATTCGTTTCTCCGGGTCAATCTCCTTTATTCCTTGGAAGTTTCTTCTGCAGGAAAAGCAAGCTCGGGACGTTAAACGCATTTCCCTTACGTAAAAGAATTGCGACGTTCTGGATGCACCCTCGTCTGGCCGGATACAACTCGGCGCGGGCGAGCCGGAAAAGGGAAAAACAGGGATAATGAATAGAATAGCGCGAGAATGAAGGGGGAAGGAGACAGACGCAGTAAATGCGCGTCGTAGTATTGGCTGCGGCACTTCCACTACTCGGCCTGAAACTTTTACCTGCGTATATACACGTAACGACTACACGGATACGTATATATACATGCATGGCTGAGGTAACTTTCTCGAGAGCGCGCGGGCGCGCGGGCGCGCTTCTTGCACGGAACTTGGATAAAATATTAGTCTGCCTGAGGTATAAGATACGCCTCGGGCCAGCCCTTCTTTATTTTTCATTCGACGTCACCGTTAAACACGCCCGCGCGTATCTTCAACAGTGTGTCGCTGAAATCTTTTAGTTTGTTCCTTTGCAACATATTATATAACTTGGGCATGTGTTCGTGTAAGCTGGATTTTTATAATATTTATTTGAGCTTGCATGTTTTTAGCGCGTTTAACGCTTGTTAATGACAGAAAAAAGTTCTCATTAATAAGGTTGTTAATTAAATTTCGAGATCCATGACACATAATTAATACAAGATGTATAAGCGGCTCATATTGGTTCAAGTCTTATGTAGGCTGATGAAAGAACTGCGTTCATTAAAAGCATTTCCATCTGCTCAAAAGTATTATAATCCTGATTCTTTTTATTCGTAAATGAATAATGAATTTAAAAATATTTTATTATTATTTATTATTTACTCGATATACTTATTTGTTTTTGTAACCTTGACAAATGTACCGTTCACAATAAAACAAAAATGAATTACTATATTAATAACTTCTATAACAAAATAAAGTTAATAAATTAACGACATTGTCAACTCCATTCCTTTTTATGAAATAAAATTCATAATTTACTTTGGTAAAGTCAATTTATGAAAAATTAAATACATACAAAATTATTATTATTTATTTATTTATTTATATATTAGTTTAACTTTTTTTTTCAAGTAACATAGTTTTTCGCAAAACATGCACTTTCGAATTTTAAATAAAAATTATGCAAAGTACATTCCTCCTCATAATTACTCAAGATCTTAACTTACAATAAATATATTACAATTTACAAAGTTATTGTGTGGACAAAGAAGTACGCGCAAAAACGGTAGTAACGGATAAATTTGTGAATTCATCGAATTCTTAGTTACAGCTGTAAGTACACGTGTAGAAATATGCACACGCATATAATAATCTTTGCAGGATACACATGTAGATACAAACTGGTAAGCAAAACTTTGTTCATTTCGAATTCACACGACTTCACGTGTACACTGAAACCACAGAATCAGAACGACAATCACCAGTTATTACGCTACCTCAAATTGATATACGCGCTTGTTTATTGCAGTTCATCTGGTAGTTACTCCTCTTTTTCTTTCTATGATCATAATAGACTGGTAGTTAAGAATATCGTATTCAAATGACAGGTTCGGCAATCTTACCTATATGGCTTAGATGATTCAAATAATAAGGCAGAACAAATGTTCATTATTTTTTCTTCTTTCTCAAGTGACACTAATATTACATAAAATAAGCTCATCAGGTAAAATATGAAATAAGAAAATGGAGGTATAAATATATAAATTTTTCATTAAGTTTTATATTACCTTATTTTTTAACAAGAGGAGTCCATCAATCTACAAAGTTATATAATTTTAATTGCTAGAAAAAATAGAAAAGAATAATAAAATATTGAACGAAAGAATTAATTGAAATATTTCTCAGATTCGTAGAAACTTTTGAACGCTTCCAATTATATTGAAAAGCAAAAAATTCTTCCACAAATTCCTGGTAAAACTCTCTCGCGGACCGAGGAAGATTTAATTTCCTTCTTCTAGTTCAACCGGGCGAGCAGCACTACAAAACGAATTGCAGCGAAATATAAGTAATTTAGAAAGAACTGTTTGCTCTTTAGCCCTCCCGCTCGGCGCACGTCTTACGTTTCACGGCCTCGGCAAACTTTCGTCATTCATCCCCTATGCGCGCAAAATTAAAAGTCTCCTTCTCTCTGAGCGAGTGCGCCCCATCGTCATCAGGCCTTTTTCGTACACGAGTACTGTCCCCTCTCCTACCTTGTGCCGCTTCCTTTTTCTCTCGCTGCAATAGCTCTTCTCATTTCGCGCAATTTTGAAATTCCGCGCTCGCGCGAAGCTACTGCTCACCCGGTCGTTCGTTCAGAATACACGTGGCTCCTGCTTATAAATTCGAGCCGCGAAAAGGCCTTTTTCTCTACTACCCCTCACCCCCCCCCCCCTCTCTCTCTCTCTCGCGCTCGTTCTGCCTTTGTTTTACTCGGTATGAGAGAATTTAACTAAAGTAAAGACTCGCCTAGCGCTCTCTGAGTACCTTGATTAATTATATCTTTAAGTTGTGTGAGTGCGTCTACTTACTACTTAGGAAAGTGGAAAAATAAGAATTATAAAAATATTTGTGCAGAGGGTTTTTTTTTTGTTTTTCACTGGATCAAGCGTATTCAAATTATAAATTAAAAATTTCAATATACACATACATACGTGATCTTAGAGAAAAATATGAGAAGGTTATGCGCATAAATAAAGCAAAGTATATATTAATAAAACCTTACATTTTCAATTATATAGACTTCAACATTTAATAAACAACTAAGCAAAGTAAAGTCAATAAATTATGTAAAATATAAAACTATGTATATGACGCATTATAATAATTTGGAACGTTTAATGAGAATAAACTTTTAAAAAATTAACAAAATTTTTATTAGTTTAAGGGATCTGCCATTGATAAGACGGAATGCTTTTGATTCAACAGGATGTCAATTCAACAATACGACTGTTAACTTGACAAATATTTCGTTAAATTGACAGCTTGACACGGGCATTTCGATAAGGGCGTGGGAGTTGAATATTTACCTTACGAGACGTTTTCCCCCGAGCGAAGGAAAGGAAAAAAAGTAAAAACCAACTTACCAAGGAGTATCGGGCAACATTTTATATAACCAAGAGCCGAAAAATCGTATCAAAGTTATAAATTTGAGATTAGAGACGTATGAAATACGTAAATATTTTTTTTTTTTTTTTTTTTTTTTTTTTTTTT